>AYEL01086369.1:0-55343 GCA_000484575.1 Olivierus martensii
TCAGTATTTTTAGAATATATAAAAAAATTTATTGGTAAATTTAAAACTTACTTGAAATAATTTCTCTGTTCGTGACCGAATTTGAAATATCTAAAACATTGTTTTCCTGGAAATTTTAAATACATTGTATAACATATAACTGATGATAAAATATATTTAAATTATAAAGAATCATTTCTTACCTGTATAACAGTGTTAGTGCATACAGGAACAGGACTGCTTGAATCAATATATGTTGGCAAACCATATATTGATGATTGGCCACATAATGCTAAAACTCTTTCTTCTAAAGGAGTTAATGATGATTCAGGTGGTCCTCCACCTGTATTTTGATAGCTTTTGAAAACACAAATTGCCTTTTTTTTGCATCTCGACTTCAAATCGAGCCATTTATCTTTTATATCCCTCCACTGTCATTCCACACAGCTAACAGAATTTACTGCTAAAGTTATTTCTTCCCATGCTTTTCTTATATCGCTAGGCGTTTTATAAGTCCCACCTAATTCTCCTTTTACTAATTCTTTTCTACGCTCTACTTCATTTAATAATACTTCTATTTCACTTACAGTAAAATTAGGTTTTCGTTCTCGAGAATTCGAAGAAGACGCCATTTCCAACTCTTCCCAACATGCAATGTTTCTATGTCACTAAAATCTATTTCCGCAAATGTAAGAAGTTTTTTCATTGAATATTTGAAGAAATACGTAAGAAGACTCGAAGGCGGACTTATTTCGGTTGTTACTATGACGTGGCATTTGCTAAAAGTTTTATGCAACGGAATATCCGCAAGTTATCTTCTCTTGGTAAAGGTCGCCATATTTACCGATGGTTGTTAGTTGCGAATCGTTAACTTTATGCAACCGGGCCTAAGTTGTCATATGGGGACATTAATATAAAAAGGATTATTTGGTAAAATACCTTGCATATAAGATTAATTACTTAAATTAGTCTGTCTAATAAGTTCCCAGACCGAGTCCATTACGCTTGTGTGCATTGCTAATGGAACATATTTCAAGCAGTTTGTGTTAACTGACTTAATAAGCTTTCCAAACGAAGACACTCATTATTTCTCCAACTTGTGTTCGTGTAAGAACGCGTTTTATGTAAAGGTACGTGTCCATTTGAGAGAAAAACTGTCACGAGAGACTCTCGAGAGGGAAATTAGCAGATGGACCACACGAGCTACTGTCAGAGCTGAGTCCATTTGCAAATTTCCCTCTCCATAGTCTCTCGCGCGACAGTTTATCTCTCAGGTGGACACGCACCCTAAGACACTGTTTATAACTTTTGTATTAGTCTTTTTTTGCTATTTTTTTACATCCCTTTTCAATCAATGAGATTACTAAGGAGCTAGGCCAGTTCATATACCAATACCCATGGAGGGAGACTGGATGGTGAAGGAGGGAACCGGCCCAAAACTCTGAAAAAACTTTTCGTGAGATGACCCTGGGTCTGTGAGCTCGAATTCTCCTGTCTGGCATGCCAATGCATTTACGATGCAACAGTCCGACCGCCGTTTGTATTAGTTCATAGTAATGGACACAGAGAATAAAGTTTTGTTTTTAAGATAAGAAAAACAACAAATGAAACTGAACAACGGCCCACAAACCAAATGTCAAACCATAGAATGGCGTGCCCTGACATCACATAGACCAAAATATTTCATTTTGAGAAGTCAATAACTAGATAGTCAGGGCACGCAGAGAGGAATACTAGAGAGAGGTTTTACACCGTTTTTCTAAACGTTCATCGAATAAGACCTCAATTTCGGGACTGCGGAAGCTGGTTACTTCTTCATGACTAAAGCGAGGACTCACAGCGACATTAAAGTTAGGGAATTTTTGACAAAAACTGGTTTCCTGAATTATATCGCTTTCCGTATTTCTCCTGATTTGTTTCAACAGACTATTTCTTTCTTCCCAAAAATCAAATTAATGCTGAAAGGATGAAATTTTGACGATATAAAGGACATCAAATAAATGTGACAAAAGAAGTCGTAGCATTAACTCGAGAACAGTTCAAAATGTGCTTCCAGTAGTCACTCAAGGGGATTATTTCGAAAAATATTTAAAGCCCATATTCAGTACCATGTGCTGTTTTTTAATGTGACAATCCAGAAACTTATTAGGCAAACATTGTAATTTGATAGCCCATTACGTAATGGTATTATAGAGATTTTTACATTTTAAAAAATTATAACTCTATCATCAGCCATTAAAGGAAAATTAAGAATTTTCCATTAATTTTTATCCCTCAACTCATTAATATGATAGGAAAAAGTAAAACGACAATCAAAAGTAACACATAAATGTGAATTTCCAAAAACATAATTTTGAGAGGAAATTTTTTCTTCGGATTTTAATGCATAATACGTATATATAATTTTATTATGAATAAGAGATAAATTATTCTGCTTTAACCGATCAAAAATATCATCATCTGTAAACTGAATAATTGATGTACTACAAATCTGAATATCATCGGCATAATATTCTAATATTAATGATTCCATTAAAGATATTTTATTGATATAGATGATATATTACACCGGAGGAAGTACAATGTTGTAGGGTGATAGAGGGGGCCAAATGGAACAACAAATCCCAGAAAAGATTTTTGGTTAAGGCCCATTAATTTCGCTATGTGAATAACGTTTAAGGTTCATCCGACCAATTTCCGTTACATCAGTGAACCGTGAACTTCGTTCATCGGAATGTATACAAGTGGTCAGCAGCGTATAAACACGCTATGCGTCGCATCGCATCGTGCGGGCACAATCAGAAACGCAGCTACGCGCTTCTTATTGTGCCCGCACTTGTATACACATTTTACAGCTGCTGTTAAGCATCGGAAAATGCCTTTCAAATTTCATCTCCGATTTTCAGACAAAAATATCGTACTATATCGTCCAAAAAATTGTCCGTTTTGTAATCATGATATAATCGACATAAGCCTCGAACCTCTTAGAAATAAATATGATATAGAAAAAATTTCACAGCTCCCTCCCAATAAAATTCATCTTGCCTTCCAAGACTTGGCAATAAAGAGTGTTTTTAACATATTTAACTTCATTAGAGACGTGTTTGACTTGTTATAAATTCAACTCTATTACCTATAATTAATTAGTTTTATGTAATTTCTTTTTATGTATCATTATATATTTATCTATTATGTAATCTTGTACCTCCTAATCTACAGGGGATTCTCCCTAATTGTTCAATAAACATTATTATTATTATTATTATTATTATTATAATACATCATTGAGCTTTGGTTCTAAGTCGGTTGAATGTTTTCTTAACACCGCTTGTAAAAGTTCATCAGTTAATTTTGATCTCAATTTGGAATTTATAAATACTTCTGATTGAGAAAGTTTTTTCGGATATATAAGTGCTTCCAAATAATTAAAACATATTTGGAAGCACTTATACATGTATTTTTTTTAACTGAAGAATTTTTAATTATATGATAAAATTTATTTATTTTTTTATATGTATTTTTTTAACTGAAGAATTTTTAATTATATGATAAAATTTATATATTTTTTTATAAAAATGTAAATTATCTTTATGAATTCAAGATCGTGGATGATCTAAAATCGCGGGCCGCATTTTTAGGGTTTTGAGGGTCACATTTGGCCCGCGGGCCGCACTTTGGAAACCCTTTCTCTACCACCTTGGCATCTGGCCAGCTCTTGATATGCTCATTATTGACCAGCTAATTCTCCAGCTTCTGATTCAAGTTTCATATTTAAGAAATTTAAATTTTCCTTTATTATCTATGCGAAACGTGTTTTGCGTCATAAATTTGAATCGATTAAAAAGATGTTAATAAATATAATTTTTTTAAGATTTTGAAATCCGAAAAAATGCATTTTTCTTTCAAAACGCTGGAAGTATGGGGCACAAAATTTTTTCACGTTATAATATTTGAATATCTTGACAAACAAAATATTGGGCATTTTCCTGTAAAGTTATTATGAGACTATTGTGAAGACTAAAAACGACTTCATTACAAGAATAAGCGCAATATTTTTGACAAATACAGATTCCATCAAGGATGCGACAGAACAAACTGTGTCTCTTGTGTTTTTATTAAAATAATGCAAAAGGAAGAAAAATAGAATGCTATGTAATGAGATTAAAATGCTGCCAGATGACAAAAAACAGTATAATATAAGATAATGTAAAACAGTCTATATAATAATTTGTTTATCCTCATTAGTGTCACGTACAACTTCAGTATGAAATATCTCGAAGACTATACAATGGAACTTTATAAATCCTTTTGATTTGAGTTTCTATAAGCTGAACTTAGAGTTTGTGACTATTAAATATATTTTTTTGAATACCCGTTCTAGAAAAAATTTAAAAAATTCAAATATAGCATAATTTTATAACTTATTCGATAGATGAGGCGATGTGTCCGCCTGAGATGTGGGCTTTCTGGTAGGTTGTAAGATTTTAACTTTCAGACGATAATTATGCATTAATTAGTAGATGAGGAGGATATAGAATAATTGACATAACACAAAAATCAATAAATTTTACAAACATCTTCCATTTTAATATCTATTTTTTTTTGTCAGCGATGTGACGTGACGCTGTTTCTCGCGGGTGAAAATAAAATAGAATATTCTCTTTCTAATCTGCCATTTACCACTGGATAGTTTTATCAAATGATTTTAGGGAAATTTAGAGGAGTGAGCGAGTAGTTGATCATTAATCAGACCGATTACAGTCCATCCATTTCGTTGATAGCTCATGCCTGTAATCGAAATACTATACCAAAATATGTTCATCCTTAAATTTTTCTATGAGATTTCTTAGTTGGTCAAGATGTTTGTTAATCTATAGTCGTGTCAAAATTAGGAAGTTCTATTGGTGAAAACATTCGCAATGGACTCTATATGCCAACGATCATTTCTCCGAACAACAAATTAGCACGTGTAGATTTCATCATCAGATAGACTAAGTACAGTAATAAAGCAACAAAAGAACAATAATAGACACGAAAAATACACAAAATAACTTGCGTGCAAGGTAATTTCGAACCGCGAGATGGTATAATTTTAATTTTGTAAAGTCCGATAAAAGTAGTACCAAACAAAGGAAGTCAATCTATAAGTCAACGATCCCAAAAAGAACAGGATTCAAATCAGTGATAAATTCGAGTAGATTGCTATAATAATGACTATTTATTAGAGTTAACAATCCACCCTATCCACACGTAATTTAATGCACGGTCATCGATTCCATTGTGCTAAAGATTCGTAAAGTATGCATATTTCGAAAACGGTACCGAATTTCACCTCTAATTCTTTTATGAACTTTCACCTATCTATAGATTATCTCTTTTGTTTCGTACAATTTTTGCGGGCTTTATAATCATTGAAATTATACCAATAGTAATGTATCTGAACGACTTTACATCCACATGTATTGACATCACATTTTTGAGCAAGAAAAACAACTGAATTTCCTGTTTCTAAACTGTACGATCGTTTGTCAGTGGATAGAATGTCTAATGACGTCAAGAAAGATTAAATGGTGTTCATGGCAGTCAGGCAGTGTACCTCAAGACAGTGACACTTTCAAATGAGCAGCGAAAGCAGGCCGACGAGAGATGGGGTAAAATATTCTCCAGGCCCGGGATTCAAAGGGTCCCGACATCATCCTGCAATTTTTTACGCGCTAATTAACCGTAGAAGGAAGGTGCTGAAGTTTAGAGTCCGAAACAGGATAATAAATTGCCCCAATCATATAACTTTAAAATTATTTTCCCATGTAAATTTTTCTTCCGGCCCAGCGACATCTTTTAATACCCCTGGCGAAACACTTTAATCCCAGTGGCGTATTTTAATTAAATTCAATAGAACCTTCTGGAATTACCCCTAATTAATTGGATATAAAATGCAGAATAATTGTAACATTGTTAAGAAATAAGGCAACAGCAGACTGATTATCCAACAGCGCTAAATTAATCGTTGAGAAAATGATTGGAAGAAGACGAATCAATGTGTGTCAAGTTGGCGAACATGCTTTAATTCCCAGAATCACTTAAGTCAAATGATCATGATTTTCCATTTGAATACCGAAGAAGTTCCCAGTTGAATCAGCATATGGAATCAAATAATTAAGATTGGAGACAAATCTTTGAATTCAATTGGAATTTATTTAGAAGAAAATATTTTCTCATGGTTTAATTATGTTGTGCAATATCTTCAGCGAGTGCTTCAGATAATTTATAATTTTTACTTTACAGTTATCCCGAAAATTCCGTAATTGTTCTTAATTAATAAGACGAACTTTGTTAATAATAAAGAAATTTTGCTTAATAATTGCATTAAATTTTGAAATCATTAAATTATAAAATCATTCATTGATCACCAACATATTCTTTTATTAAGAGCAACAGATTTACTAGTTCTAATAAAATCAGTGAAACTTGATAAAACTGATTTTGAGAAGGAAAAAAGGATTTTTCGACTATATTGTATATTTATAATGAAAAAGTATCCAATTTAATGAAAATGTATCATTTACATTTTCAGAAAAATTGTAAAACTTATTCATTTATATCCGTAAAGCATCAGTTAATTTATTTTCTCCATTTCGTTTACTAACAAAAGCATTTAAGAAATTTTAACACAATACTCTTCCATACTCATTCAAAGACAAATACAAAATTCTCTTCATATTTCTGCATTTTAAAAGTTAATAATTTTGATGTATATAAAAAAATTTATTTTTAATCAGCATTAAAGATAATTAAAATGGTATATATAATATTATAACATTGAAAAAATATTGTCATTGTGAAGTTTCACTTAAAAATCACCGTTTTGAATTTTAAACCGAATAAAAATCGGAATATATTTAAAATCAAAGTGAAAAATTAATAAATAGTTTATGAAAAAACCAAGTATTGACTCTCCTCAAAATTATTGGTCCTAATGAAATAGGACTAATCTTAAATCTTCTATTCTGATTACAGAATCCAAAAATATAATTTCTTGCATTTTTAAATAAATATTAAATGCATTATCATGTGATCCCTAAAATTTCTACAGCTTCTGATTCAAGTTTCGTTATTTCGACACTGGAGTTCTTATCGGCAATCTTAACCTGTTATAAAATTTTCATGATCCTGACTTTTATTTTCGGAATTGTATTGGGTAACATAGGCATATAGAGAGATATAATCTTTTACTGTCATAATTTACTAAAAAAGTTCAATCTGAGAATATAGATAAGCTAGAAATGTACTTAAACATAAACAAAAATAACATATCCTTTCTCATAAGCATAAATTGTATTAATAATTATGTCAATTGAAAAAATTTATTATTGCAATTAGAAAATGAAAATATTATATATAAAATATGTAAACATGCTCTTGAGATGAAAAATATTTAATGGGATAATATATTAAAATGTTTAAATATATTATATTCATTATATGTACATATTTTATTACTCTAATTCTTTAATTATTAATTAATTCCCTCTCATCCTCTTCCAGAAAAAAACTACTTACATATTTTTATATACTCTCTCATTCCTTATTGGGAATTAAAATTTGAAAATCGAAATCTCTGTTTCTTAATTAATAAAGAAGCTGTTGAATTTATATTCAATGTTGTCTCAGTCAGTGCACAACGAACTGCCTCCATCACATCGTTTGTGCATCCACACCCGCGCATCGTTTGTGGACCGCTAGTAGCATCGTTTGTGCATCCACACCCGCGCATCGTTTGTGGACCGCTAGTAGGCCGAACGCCTGTCGTTTCTCCATTTCCGTTTCCGGGGTCCAGAAAACCCATGTTTATCATCATTTCATTTTTATTAATGTTTCCTTCATTTGTGCTTTTTTATTATTATTTTTATAAACTGACAAATTTAATATATCAAATCTGAGAAGTCAAATATAGATTATTTATTAGCAATACATAATTATATTTTCCACCATCAATAAAACATAGGATATAGTGTACATTATCCATAAATAATTATGGAATTTTATGTATTACTATATATGAGCTACACTCAGCCCTCGATTTACACGGTAGATACGTTCCTGGAAAAATCGTGCAAACCGAAACCGTGTAAAACGAGACGCAGAATTCATACAAAATAGAAGGATATGTTCAATTAAACTGTAAACCGTGTAAATCGATCTAAAGAAGATAATGAAAAGTCGAGGATATGTTCTTTATAACCGTGTAAAATGAGATAAGGATTAAAGGAAAAAAAGGGGATTGGTTCATTAATTTTTAGAGACAATTTAATGCTTATACTTTTTCAATTTATTTTTGAAAATGAAAACATAAACATTAATTAACATCGAATACGGTAAAAAAAAAAAATTAACAATATTCCGTACAAATAAAAACAATAAAAGCATTCAAACATAAATAGGCGAGCTGCAAGCGTGAGTTGAGTTTAGTTGAACTGCGAGACTTGGACAGTAAAAATTAACAGTGAGTGATGAATTGTGAAAGCGAAAGTGGACTAAGAAGAACTGTGAGTTATTTTGAATTAAAAACATAAATTAGTATTGTATGAGATAATTATCGGATTTTGTATTGAATTTAGTTATAGTGAAACAAGATTATTTTGTTTTGTGTGAATAAATTGGACTATACGAAATAAAGCTGTATTCATTCTTTATTAATCTCTACGAACTCGTAAACCCACAAAACGAGACAATATGATACTCTTTTAATTTATAAATGGCATAATGCAAAACAATCAAAATAAAACCCCAAAAAATTTTTTTTGTTTTCATTTAAAAACTGTGTAAAAGCGAAACCGTGTAAATTGAGTGCCGTGCAAATCGAGGGCTAGGTGTATTTTATATTACTATACAGTGGGTGATCGGATAACGAACACTTTCGCGAAAGATTTTTATGTTCGGATAACGAACATTTTACAGAACAAACTGTGGAATCCTCGGACTGACAGAAAGACAAGTCGGCCGGATGGCTGCGTGTTATGGCTTACCATCCTGGAGAATCCGAGTCCCACTCCTCCAATTTTTCAGAAGGCGTCCGGGCCCGCCTGTTGATCCTCATCCTTCAACCATCTTATTGACCCCATCATGGGTGTTGGCCAGCCTGTGATGAGCTCTATAAGTAAGATAAGATATAAAAATATCTCATGAGGATATAGCGGCTTAAATTAACTAACCTAACAGAATGACAGGCTTAGGCCTTGCGCGTTGGTGAACTTATGGGTAAAAAGGGGAGAACAGTAGTTCCCAATTAAAATGAACTCAGAGACAACTTAAAACAAATCAAAAATTTATTAAAGAAGGTAAGAGTGATTTTACAATATTTTGGTGTTAGAATGGCATCCATACCAGGTTGAGGTCAATAGCTTGGGGATCTCTACAACGACAAAGCTATTAATCACTTCCAAAAAATCCTGAAGAAGAAAGAAAAGCAATCGACATTGGACAGATTCTTTAACGGAAAATAAACATAATAGATGAAAATGCAAGACTATGTATGTATATATTATTGTTATTACATATAAATAAACGTAGTGAGAAATTATATAATTTTTTATTTATTGTTTTTGGGTCTCCAGAACGAATTAATCAAATTCACATAAAAATCTATGGTAAATCGATGATCGGTTAACGAACAATTCGGATAACGAATATTGTCTAGGAACGGATTATGTTCGTTAACCGATCACCCACTGTACTAGTATTCACGATATTATGTTCGTTAACCGATCACCCACTATATATGAAAATAGTAATTTTTAGAAGTGAAGTGTTAAAATTAAATGATAAACTGTATCTGAATAAGGCCCGGTTTTGCAATATCCCGTTAAAGTTTCTTTAGCTTTAACTACCAGTTGTATGTTTTACAATTGATAAATAAACGTTAATTGATAATTTAACGGCAATAACTATCAATGAATATTTATCTAACAATTTATAAAGCAGATAACTGTTTTATAATTATTAGATAAATACTAACAATTATTGGTACAATATTATTGGTTATCCAATTTCCAATAATAGAATGTAAATGCCGCAAAAGTCGATAGATTGGAATCTTTTATAATGGAACAGACATTTGATATACAATATATCTTAAATAAATTTTCTTTATATAAATTTATCAAAATCCAACGTCATAGACTTGAAGAAATTGTGTGGAACATTATATAGAGCTAATAATTCTCTTCATAACATAAAATGACAACTGAGATAAAACAAAGAATATTAAAAACAAAAAATTCATTTTATTTCATACGCGCATTTTATTTATTTCTTATTGTGTCTGATTTTATCTTATTATTTTTCTCAGATTTATTATTTTCAGATTATTATTTTAGTTATTTTAATTTTGGAATATAACTTTTTTATAGTAGTAGTAAAACAAGATGACATTCTTACTTTCATTCCGGTTAAAGTAATCTATTTTAAACACGAGGCCATACATCTTTTCAGAAAAACAGATGAAAATCTGTTTAATTAATTATTGAAATATAATAAGATTTCACATCTGAAATCGTGACAATATCAAATTATTAATCAGAATATGGAAGAAATATTTCGATGTATTTAATTTATTATTTAACGATTAATTATTATTATTATTATTTTTTTTTTGTGAATTAGTTCTCCGGCGTTAGCGACTTTTTTAAGCTGGAAATTTCTTGAATTGATCGTTTAGATATCAGAGTCTTCGCACGAAGCATATAAAACAGGATTATTCAGTTTTTTTAAGCTTGATTGACTGCAATTTGGTGATAACTAAGTTTGCCAATTGTCGTTTCTCAAGAATGACAGTCTTCTGAAATAATGTCCTTCCTACTTTCTTAGGATAAAAATATCCTTTCTTTCATGAGATTGTATAGATAAAAGACAATTTTAAAAGTTTTGATTTTACAAATATGAAAAGTTTCGGCACTAGCTTTTTTAACAGGACAAATTTTCAAAATATTATGTCTTTGAACTAAACTAGATATGTACTTTTTTATTTTAAATGTGACTTTGGATATTTATTAGTTATTTGATGAAGCAATAATTATATCATATAATTATAATATAATTAAAATTGGCAAAAATTCAATATTCATTAGTAACATGTTTTTATTTTAAAATGAAATTAATGATTTGAAACTTGATAATCAAGTTCTCAGAATACGATATCATTTTATATGTTTCATTTTTATTTTATTTCAGTTTAAATAAAATAAAAACAAAAGTTTATACTTCAGGCTTTTTTTTAATTGAATAAAAATCGAGATACCGAAATTTGCTGACTTTGATCCATATTGATCCATTTTTTAAAATTTTTTGATCTAAATATTTTTGATTCGATGGCAAAACTGACCATGGCTCCAGTGCACTTGTAATTTGTCATAAGAATGTAATAAAGGAAAGTGAGATGATTGTGCGCCGTGGATAATTATGGCACCAAAGTTTCTCTCATGCGCAATTGCTTTTATGACTTTATCAAGTTGTTTTTAATGCATGATAAATAAGAATTTCTGCAATATATGTATTTATTATTGTGAATACTAAACTAGAAAAATAGAAAATGTGAATTTTTGTGGTTTCTTAGAATTGAACTTAACCTTGAAAACTTTCTGCTCTAATAATCAGTTTTAACTTTATAAATATTATCTAAACCCACTACTTCTACCGTGATTAAAAAAAATTTGCCTTCCAGCTCTAATATGAGGTAACTGGTACAATTCCCCATACTGTGCGCATAATTACCTAATAAGATGGGGAATTGTGCGCATTTGACTTCTTCAGGTTTTTTATTTATAACTTTGTTAATAAGATCCTTTGAAAATTGTTCTTTTATTTCGTGAAAACTGAAGCTTGAGAGTTCATATGCAATTAATAACTAATGTTCTAAACCCTATGGTTTGATTAAAATAACCAAAAAATGCTTTATTATAATAATTTAAAAGGCTTTGGGGCAATTAATACCTGTATTGTTTACAAGCCTCAACCGGCCCCATTATGTCAGACCCAGTCCTCCACAACTAGGCAACCAATATATTGAACACTAATATACGGCACTAATATACGAGTATTGAGACTACAATTAATCATATTTCTGAAATTGAATGAGTATGAGAAAATAAATTACATTTTTTACGAAATATTAAACTGTAAATAATTAATCCAACTCCTCATAAAGCAAACTTTCCTGGCTGAAGAATTTTATAACATTGCGCCATCTGCCAACTAAGTTATTAAATTTGCTAATTGCTGGATTATTCGATATTTTTTACAAAATTATTTAATATAAAATATTGAATAACCTAGTTACTTGACGCGGATCATCTGAAAAAATTATGCAAAGTATGCAGTTATAACTTTTACTGTTCGGAAGATTACTCGATACAAACAATCAAAAACACATAATAATCATAAAAATTGACAAAGATGATTATTTGAGCTTAAATATGATTCCTGTTCACTTTTTATTAACAAAACTTTTCTAGATGGAATAGATATTATTAGAAGTATAATTATAATATTTAAAAAATGAGGAAAATATTGATACAATATTTATATTATTTTTAGCTAACATAGAAACTTTATATAATGAAAATAATTTTAATTATGAATATTTCTAGGCTTTCGCTTATTTAAAAATTGATAAATTACAACTTAGATACAAAAATATATTTTTTCCTTTCTAACAGTCATATTATTTTATTGTTTTGTTGAATGTGTTTATTTTCCGATTTTTAACTATCATTATTACAACAATTATTTTATTAACTATGAAAGCATACAGTATTTAAAAATTTTAATTTTTAGTAAATTTATTTTCAATTTATTATTTTGTGCATTTTTATACAATAAAATCAAAATTTGATCTTTCATTTCTATAAAATCAGAGTTATGAAAAACTTCGAATCTATTGTTATCTTACATAAGTCATCAAGGATTTTTAAATGATATGCATGAATTCCATTAGATTTTTATTAATATTGATATATTAATTAAAATATTTTTTTTTAGTTTTCTTAGATTTTAAAATCATAAAAATTTTACTTTTGTTAGCTAAAAATATATAAAAAAAAATAAAAAAATATAAATTTTTTATAATAATATAAAATTATATAATTATTAAAAAATTTAAGTCATTGAAAAGTCCTAAAAATCTTTTAAATTAAAAATTTACAATTCAATATTAAATTACATTGGTTTATCTTTTTGTTGTCATGCATTTATTTCACTTAATATATATTTTACTAGTATTTTTTATAAGAATTTATATCATATTTGAATTAAATTTTCAAAACAGCAAGTCATATCTAAACTTACCTGATATTGTATTTACAGTTGAGAAAATATTATTTTTAAAATTTTAAATTTCCTTTGTTATCTATGTGAAACATGTTCTGCATCATAAATTTAAATTCATTAAAAAGATATTATCAAATAAATTTTTTAAAATTTTGAAATTCGAAAAAATGCATTTTTTCTTCAAAGTACAGTGAGACCCCGCTTAACGCTGCTCTGTTTAACGCTGTTTCGATGTAACGCGCTTTTTTTCGAATTTTATATTTTTATTGATTCACTTTGGCGTGGTTTTTCAAACCGTTATTCTTACATAAATCCTAAATCGAAGGAATTCGTTGCATTCATATTTCTATGCTGTCTCCCAGTGCGTTTGATATCAGTGCATGCAGTACATATGAAAGTCAGCTGCGGTCAGAGTTCATATTTATGATCGGTCATCAATGTTATTTTACCTAATAAAAATAGCAATTATCCCATTTTAGTTTTAACCCGAATGCTACCATAATAAATAACAATTATCCAATTTTAGTTTTAACTTGAATGCTGCCACTTTAAACTATAAAATAATAATTGTCCCATTTTAATTTTAACCTGAATGCTGCCACTTTAAATTATAGTTCCTTGAAGTTAGAACATTATATCTTTCATCAATATTTTTTTATTGTTTATAGCTTAAATCTGATTACTGCTTTTTGTTCTTAAAACTTTTTATAATTTTAAGAATTTTTTCATGAATGATTTATGAATACAAATCGATATTAGCAATAAAAAATGTCTATAATTATTGTAATACAATAGTAATAATATATGTTACAAAATATAAAATTAAAAAAATGCTATGTATATATATTTTTATTCACTGTCCTGTTTCACCTATCCTCATTATTTACATGTTAAAATAGCCTCGTTTAACGCTGTTTCATTTAACGCTTTTTTCCTTGGAACGTATCCCCCGCGTTAAACGTGGTCTTACTGTATAATTATTTACAAAAATAAGAATTTTCCAGAAAGTTTTTAATGATTTTAGTAATACGCATATGTCAGATTAATTTTCAATCAAAACTCTTAGACATGAAAAAAATCAATAATTATGGATTTTGTGGTATTATAAAAGCTGAAAACAAATAAATGGTATATTTGAGGATTTTAATATGCATAAAATTTCCTCTGAGAGATAGGGCCTACGTCGCTTATAAAAGAGCGCTGTTTATTATTTTTCAAAATAATTTAGTTCAACGTTTATTAGGATATATGTGATTTTTATATTTGGATATTTTAAATTAATTCCGAATCATAATATTTTGAAAATAAATAATGATTGAGAAATTCGACAGAAAACCCGAAATAATAATATAAAAGCATTTATATTAATTTTTTAAATCCCAGTTACACTACATTAAAATAAAAATACAATACAGAACTGTTTCAGTTGAATTAGTAATAATCGAAATAATTTAATTCGATTAAATGATTACAATAGTTAATAGCATTTTATTATATACTGTATATGATTTTTATTTTTTTTTAAAGTACTGTATTACAAACTTTGTTTAATATAATGATAATAATAATAATAATAACAACGTTAATTATTCACAATACCTATATATAGTATTATGATCTCAGAACGATCTATTACTGTTATATATTTTACTTAATTAAAAGATTAATTTTAGTATCACTGAAATGATAATAAAAAATGCAATTCATAAAAATCTGTGAGATAATTTCTATAATGTACTATACGTATTTAGAATTACAGCACAGTAATGCAATTATATGCATACGTTGTTCGTATTTAATATCTAATATACTCATCATCATTCCATTTTTCTATACATTTGAAATTTATGAATCGCATGCATTTCATATATTTAAAATTTACTATTTTAATAGCTTATCTTAATCAATATTAAACTGTACTTTTATGAAATTTATTCAATTATTTAAAGCACTATTTATTTAATTATTTGTGTATGTTAATCAAATAAATTATTAGTTAATTAGATTAGTTTGAATTAGACCACTGAATTACACATGGGATACATGTGTAATTCAGTGGTTTGGTGGTGGTTACTTTTAGATATATCTCATAACTATAGGTTAATAGTACAGTATTTATCAATATATAGCTTATATAGAATGATTGATCAATAAATTTCGTAACTTAAGAAGCTAATTTTTGACGTCATTGTGAAAAAATATCCATATCAACATGAATCAGATTCTAAATATTTATAGAATTATAATAGTTTTTAATCTTAAGAAATAATCAAATAATTATGAAACATTTGAAGCAAAAATAATCCAGAATATTCTACGAACACTTATAAATTCTCATGTTATGAATCATAAAATATGGACTGTAATTTTTGTGCTATTTTTCTACTTGACGTATAATTTCAAGAAAAATACTAGAAAAGTTTTATACTGTATTTGTAAACAGCACGTATGATTTCACAAAGCAGTAATTTAAATACATTTTGTTGATATTTTATATTATATTTGTTTTATATTCTTCATAGTAACTTGATTATTTTTTAAGATTCACACTATTATAACTTCATAAATATTCAAAATCAGCCCCAATCGATATAGACTTTTTATTTACTATAATACCGGTAAATTTACTCCTTAAATGATGGCATAATTTCATGAATAACCCTTTAATATATATATTATAGACTGACTCAATTATAAGAGTAATTTAAGTATATATACAGTCAGTTACGTATCAAAAACTGAGTTGACCTGTGTGCAAGCGAAGTTAATGGGGCCTCCATTCGTTTAGAATCGTTAGTTATCGCTGTTGCAATTTCTTTGTATTTTTTCGCTCTAAATCTAGTGCCTTTATGGTTTTATAATGCGAAACTTCTATACACAACTCTGTCGCGTTATTTAAATCCGTTTTTATAATTTTAATACTAAATTTAGTACTTTTCAAAACAAATATATATTAAAAAATCCTTTGGTAATGTTTTAGTATTTTGTAAAAAATAAATCAGTAAGTTACAGATGGAAATATTTATGTCAGTTCCAAATTAATTTGACTCAGTGAATGGATGTGTGTTTAAATCAAGTTATAAAATTAAGCACAAATTTGATATTTGAAATTAGTTTCAAAATAGTCATTCTTAAAACAAGAAAATATCATTTTGACTTAAATTTTTTTGTTATTTAAGTTATACTGTATAAATAAATTACTACATAATAAAAACATTTTAAAGCTAATGTCACACGGATATGCATTAATGGTTGTTAATATTAACGTCCACCATAAGATACATTATAAATAATGGATGATGTTATATGAGCACGGATATAAAAAATCGCGTTTCAGGGCAAAGATGGTATTTTTGGATTCCGTGATCTCCCATCAAGTAGTGCCATTAGTCCACCTGAGATACATGCTTACGTATTCGAGTTATCAAACAAGCGTGAATATTCACAGAAGGTAATTACAATATTATACTACTTTCATATAATTTATAGTTTGTGTAGAATTTTTATTCTATTTGTTTAGAGAAATGAATATCAGAGTTGAAAAATGATGGCAATTAAATTTTTCAGAAAATTCTTGCAATTTACTGTAGAATACTTTAAAATATTCAATAAAGAAATAGTCATTAAATAATGGATTAATTATTATTATCTGCATTGTCTTTTGATTTTTAATACTGTATTTTTAATGTAATAAAAAATTAGTACAGTACTACACTTAATAGGCCTAATAATATAAGATGGATTATACTCTTATAAGAGAGTATAATACATCTTGGAACAAAACTCAAATACAATCAGCCAGATGGCATGTGGAGGCGTATTATACTTATATACTAGAGGATCCGAGTTCAATTCCTGGATCTCAAACCTTCAGAGTTTTTTCAGAAGGGGTTTGGCCCTCCTGAAAAAAAATCTCTCTTCTCCTGTAGAAAATGAGACTTGATTAGTCCCATTTTTTCTCTGATCGCTGGCCCCACTAGAAGTGTGAGCAATCCATGGTAAGCACTGGAATGCCTACCGCTTAAGTGGAGTATTCCAGTGCTTACCACAGATGCTCACACTTCCAGTGGGGCGCCGCTTTCCACCTCTCAGTTCTGTGAGGTGGAAAGCGGCGTAAAATATTTTGAGAAAGAAGGAAAAAGGAAATATAATCTGGCTTTGTAAAGTTGAGAATGACTCGAAATTAAGTTTGTTTGTTTAGTTCAGGGATGGCGAATCTTTTTAAGAGTTTGCTAAAACTGGCTAAATTTTATAAAGCTATCTCGCATGGTAATCCGAATGTTAATTTAATTAAAAGCAACATAATAACTCCAAGTTTGCGTGCCCATAAAATTTGTCAGCCTGCCAATTTGTATACGCGTGCCGTAGATCGCCGTCCTTGGATTATTTTATGTTAGTTAAGCCGCCATAACATACTTGAGAGTTTGCTCGGACATGAAAAGCCACATTAATCTGATCGCGATCATATTCAACGCTTAACATCTGTTAAATTTTGACGGATGTAAAATTTAGCCTATAACTTAAATTCAAAATACAGATTTAAGTTTCCACTTTTTGTATTTCATTTCATGAATTATTAAAACTAATGATATCAAATGTAAGAAAAATATTAAAATAATAGCATAAATTATTTCTTCAAAACTTTTATTGATAACTATCAGAAACTTAAAATAAACAGTTATAAATAATAATATTGATCAATGCAACATGTCAATGAATAAAAAAATAATTTTATTACCTTTAAAATTTTAATCATTAAATAAATATTTCAAATAATAAATTCGCATAAAATCAAACTTTATTTTGATTCAAATCAAAGAAAAGCTGTTCTTTAATTCTGACAATACCAAGTAAAATGATAATAAACTACACATGCCTATATTTTCTCAGAATTCTGTTGTAATGAGTTTCTTAAGATATTTTCAAGTTAACCTTGAATCAACATAAACTATATATTGTATTTTAAACAATAATTTAACATTTATTATCGGTCTTTAACAGGTAAACCGCTGTCAAACAGTGAATAAAAGAATGCCATTGATTGATTTGGCACTTCCTGATTTTGTTATTGTAAGAAAATCCACCCACTGCGTGTCTAATTTGTTTAGAAATTTTATAATATATGGCCCATATCTAATTGAAAAAAATTAGTTAATTTCCTCAACTAAATATATAATAATAAAAAGAACTGAAAATTATAAATCACATACAAGGCTATATTTCGAAAAATTTATTAGAAAACATTAAGTACAATTTCAAAAATATATTTGACCAATCGAATAAAATTGGAAAATCCACAAAAATATACTAAAATCTTATAAAAATAAAAAGTAAAACTATATGAAATAAATTAACATATTGATATTTATCTAATGTATAAATCCTACTGATTTATACATCAGCATTGTTCTAGCACAGGTTAACTTTTTTAAGGTTGCGTGACAATATTGGCTAAATTTTTGAAAAATGCCATTCGCGTGCCGATCAGAATTTTAAAATAATAAACAGATTCTTTATTAACTGGATTAATCGAGAAATTAACTTTTCCCCGTATTATAATTTTCTCCGGTATTTTTCTGTAAAATACTCAAAAATTCAGAATTACAGACAATATGAATTTAATATTAAAAATTTAATAAATTGCTTACATACAAATATTCAAATGCTTTATGATTTATTGAAAAAGGACACAAGAAATTTGTTTATTTGCAGCAAGAAATTATTGTATTTGCAATATTTGTAATTTTATTTTGACTCAAATTTTGATCGCTGATTATATATGATATAATAAAGAAACGAATCTAGGACGTTTAAAAATCTTTCAAATATCTTATCTAAGATAAGACATCGAAAATCTGCAACCAATCTAATCGCGGATTATCAGAAGTTTACTGTATACCAATTCAAGGTTTTAACTGCCTAGAAAATTTTCCAGCCTGCCAGTTTGGTACGTTTGTCAAACTTGCAGACTGAAAAATTTAGTACAAATTGTTTGGCACATAATAATTTAGTACAAGTTGTTTGACATATGTCTTTCTAATATTTTTTTTTTTTTTAGTAGGAAACATCATTATTGAAATCTTACTGATTTATATTATACTAATTTATATGCTTTAAAATATTTTATCATTTATTTATTATCTCATTAAAATTAAAAAACAACTAACAGGAAAAAGCACCTAATTGTTTTAAAAAATTAAAAGAATTTAATTTAAAAACTTTCATTTTGTAAGATTGAAAAATTTATAGATAACTTGAATATTCACTTTACAGTATTTATATATAATATACATATGTTTCATACTATTGAATATATAGTTTATCTATTTAATAGAATATTTTCTATTTATTAAGATAGCAAATAAAATTTTCATTTTTATTAAATTTTAATAAAATACAAATATAAAACATTCATTCTATCTTAGAAATTTCACATGTCCCTTCACTCGTTAAATCAGGGATGTCCAACCTTTTGGCTTCCTTGGGCCATAGTTGAAAGAAAAAAATTGTCTCGGGCCGCACATATAATATATTAATTCTAACGATAATTGTTAAGCAAAAAAGTTAATAAATAATGTATAATATATGATATTCACTATGAAAAGAAGCGAAATGTGGTAATATAATAATCTTTGATCTTTTCGTTCAGAAATTTTTTTAAAATCATTGAGCAGATCAAGAAGTTTTAATCACTGAAATAAGAAATATTTTAGAAAATAGAAATAGGAAATGTAGATAGATATTTAAATAATAAAATCTTCATTAATTTCATTATTTTTATATATAATTTTAGTACAAAAATGGAACAAATTTCTTTTTTTTTATTAGTGAGATATTTGAAGATGATACGGCGAATTTCAAAAACTAAATATAAGTACATAAAAATCTCAATGTTTTTAAGAAGTTTACGATTTTATGTTGGGCCGCATTCATTACAGCAGTGGGCCACGGGTTGGACAGCCCTACTTTAAATGAAACCCTATTATAAAGATATTACCGGTAATTAGTAAAAACAATTTCATGATAATACAGCTTCATTATAAAATAAAATCACGTAAAACAATTATATAATTAAAAATATCCAATGGAAAATGAGATTGATATATATGCTATTATTAAATCTTCAAATATATGACAGAAATTTCTTTAAAATCATTCTGAATTTTGATTCTTTGACGAAAAACAACTAAAATTCTAATATAATATCAACTAAACGGGTTGATTTGTTATATGTGCCATTAATCAAACATAACATACATCAAATTCATATTAGCACGAAAATTGAGTAATAAAAGATTTATCTATACTATGTATATAGATTATCGAGTTACAGATACATATACACAGTATATATATATAGGGCCTATAAATCTTGTAACTTTTCACGGAAGTTCATGTATATATATATATAGCGAATATTCAATGCGAGGTGTATATTTATATATATGGTATTTGTAAAAATTCTAGCCAAATTTAAATCACAGATGCTACTCATTAAACAAAGTAATAAATGTCCATATAAACCTGGGTCAGAAATGTTTCCTTTTTGAATTAATACAGAGTATAAAAGCATAGCTCATATATGTAACCTCCTCAAAAGTGTAAAATCATGGGTTATTTCCAGTCATTTATAGACTGCTCAGTAGCTTGCACAGTGTAGTGATTAATGTACAGTTTGTTTTCTTATAGTTGATTGCAAACCAACTGAATTTTCTACCTTTATTATGAATCTAATATTCCTGTTAAATTGTATGTTTTTACACTTTGTGTTATTTCAAATAGAAAATATTGCTGGACCAATGCTTATATGGGCATTTTTGTATTGATTTGATAAATAGAGTAAGTGATTTAAATTTGGCCAGACCTTTTAGGAATATCTTCTATATACAGTATATTGTGCTGTATATATAATTGTTGAATGTAACTGTAGATTAAGTGCTTAAGTATGTTTAAGGTTTAAATAAACCAAACAAATTTATATCATAAACCAAATTCTCCAAAAACAATATAATATTAAGAGATTCTTATACTTATTCTTTATTATTTAATACGACATTTTTAAAATTCAAATAATATATCTAAAATATAAAATTAATACTAATTAGAAATTTATTTATATATACTGTATATATATATTTATAGCCTCCAACACAAATTTATTGTAAAAGATATGTATTATACACTGACATTAATTCTATAGTTTTGCAAAAAATTAATCCAGAAAATATATTTAATTTTTTATTTTCCTATTGTAAATCTTCTTAATATTCATTGGTAGAGGATATAATTCTATTATTCAAGATGCTGCGTTGAAAATTATTTTGCACAAAATGTCATTAAAATTTCTAGATTTTTGAAAGTATATTCTAAAACAGTGGTTCTCAAATTTTTTTCTGTTGAGGAACACATTCAAATATTTTAAAATTTGGCCTTACACCTAAATAATTTAAATAATAATTTAGATTTAACAACGAATTTTTATTAACAGATTATGTATTTATTCTTAATTTTTACATTCAGATTACAGACATACTCGTACGAGATCATTAAATGGCGGTCATTATTAAATTATAGCTCCACCTGCTGATTTTGTCTTTTTAGAGAAATTATAATTTTAATTTAAATTTTATTCCTTAATTTTTAAAATATGAATAACGACAATAAATTTTATCTGTCGCAGAAATTCGAGGCTTACATTTTTCTAACGATATCCTACTTATGGGAATCAGTACAGTGGTTCGATTACAAAAGGGATATCCAGCCAACCACATTTCACTCTTAATATGTACTAGAAATTACCCGCTTATATAAATGAGCGGAAATATAATCTTATAATACTGTATATAACGACGAAAAACACCTTCGAATTCGTGTAGGGAATCCATCGATAAGGGAATCGTAAAATAGCATCCATTATTATGTTACAACGCCATCTGCGAATTCTGTCTTTTTAGAGAAACTGCAATTTCAATGTAATTTTTATTCTTTAATGTTTAAATTATTAATAATAACAAATAATTTTTGCTGTCGCAGTCATCCAAAGATTAGACCTTTCTAAAGATACCCTATTTATAGAAATCAGTACAGTAGTTCAAAAAAAAGGGACATCCAGCCAGCCAGCCACGTTTGACTATTAGTAATATAATGATTCATACAACTCTTATACATACATATAGTTCATTCTTAATCTTTCGCGCACACCGTGAAAGGTTTGGTGGCACACTAGTGTGTAGCGGTACAATGGCTGAGAACCACTGTTCTAAAATCTAGAAATTCTGAAAAGAATTAATTTACCTATTTATTTATTTATTTATTTCTACAAAAAATCAGACAATAATTCCAATTCATACATTGGACACAGTTTATTTATTTATTTATTTATTTCTACAAAAAAATCAGACAATAATTCCAATTCATACATTGGACATAGTCTGAGAACATAACATATAATAAGTTTATAGAAAATAAAAACAACACACCATAACCTCATAACAAGACACGTTAATAAGAATATTTATTAGCAATTGTTAAATTTCTTAACGTATTAAAGAATTTATTAGAATTACAATAAAAAATTTCATAAGTTAGTAACGATTGATTTTTTACAATCCAGTTAGAAAATGATCTCCTAGAAACATCTAGTCTACAGTTACCATTATAGAATAAATTTCTAACTCTAAAATTCCTAGTAGGAATGTTTAAAGATATATTTATATTTCCAAAACTCTCTCTACTGAACATAAAAAATAATGAAAAATCATATAAAAAGACACGGCTTTTAATCGTAAGCAGATTAATATCCACACTTCTTAAACCATCTGTATCGAATTTGTTAAAAAGTCTTCCAGAAGAATTTGTTAAAAAGTCTTCTTAAACCATCTGTATCGAATTTGTTAAAAAGTAAGTTTTTAATATGAGTAAAAGATTGTTCAAGTCTTAATAAATAAGAATCGGCTGCAGAAGCCCAAATTACAATTGCATAGTCAATGACAGAAACAATAAACGCAAAAAAAATTTTTTCTAACATAATAAGAAGTAAGAAAATGTAAATTACGATATTCTTTCCTGTCATGTCAGCGGTTTTGAAATGAGTAAAGATATAAGATTAAAAAATAGGGCATAGAGATCACTTTTATTGGCAAACTGGCTAGACCATAGATTTTATAGGCTAGACACACACAAATAGTGATTGTGCTCGAGATTTACAAGAAAATTTCATTTCCGATTCTTGAGAATTTATTATTATTATTTCGGGATTCCTGATTCTCGAGAAAAATTCTTATAAATCTTGAGAATTAAAAAGAAATTCTCTAATTTGTATCCTAAAAATTTCATAGCGATAAATTAATTATTTTGGCTCTCTTTTGGCTATGCGATGTTTTCAAGTCAATAAACTAAGCGAATAAATCATGTGGTTTATCCGCATCACTTCTACTAATTTTATATTTCAAAAAGAAAATTATCTGAACTAACCACAAAATAATACTTAAAACAGGCATATAAACCCAGATACATAGATCAATAAATTGTACAAAAAGCATTTATTTTATTGCAACTTTAAAGATTTCTATTATTGTAGACCTGCCATGTTTTGCCGTAGGTATATATAACAAAGCAAAACAAATATCTGATTTTTACTCCCATTCAGCAGTTCGCCAGAATAAAAATGACGTCTAATGATGTCTATGGTAAATAGGGGATAGTGTGATCTGATATAGTGGTATCAAAAGATATGAGTGAATAGCTAGCCCTCAATCATTCTTCAAAGCTCTCAACTTCAACCAAAGGTCAGTGATTATAGAACTCTCTTATAAAATTATGTAGCCAAAATAGGGTCCTAAATTTTTTCTAAGATGAATATCTTTTGGTCTATATATTCAAATATAGTGACGTATAAACTATAAGCAGTCGTATAGGCTAAAAAGCTCATATAAGATGCTCATATAGTCTACATAAGATTAGGCATAAAAATTCCATTTCTGGAATTTTTGTATCCAAGCACAGGACCCTTTTAGCAGATAAACAAATAGATTGTTGACAAACAGTCTATTTGTTTTTATTAAAAATGTTATTTTAATAAAAACTGTCAGCAATTGTAAAACAAATGTGATTATTTTTTTAATATAATTAAAATATTAAAAAAAAGCAAATATAAAACAATTCAATATTATTTTGTTTTCATTTTACATGATTTTTTCTTCCTCATTATTAATTAAACATTTTTTAGAATCTCGAGAATTTTCGAAAGAGAATCTCGAATCTCGAGAGAAAAATTAATTAATAATTCGGAAATTCCTTACTCTCGAGAAAGCAAAAACGTTCGGAAAAACGCAATCGCTACACGTAAACAGTAGCGTGATCTCATAATCACTTTTACTTTCATATTTTTGGGAAAATGCCTAAAATAGATGACACAATAATTTTTGTGATAATATATGATAATTCATAATTGCAGGGAATCGACATAATTCCAGACGGAATAATTATGAATTGCTTATATATATATAATATATATTCTTTTTTTGTCAAAATTATAAAAAATAAGCCTATTAATAATTAAAGCTGAAATGTCTCCCTTGCTTCTCTGATATCTTCTTACATTAGATGAAAAGTGAAAAATTTCATTTTTAAATTTTCAGCATTCATATTTTGATATAACTTTTTCCTTCTTATTAAATTTCAAGTTTTAAAATTTCAAATTTATAAATATTTACTATAAAATTTAAAATAATGAATAGTGTCCAGAAATGTAGTTTTTTTTTTCATTTTTTTATTTATATTATCACTTTCAATTTTTTCTTTTACAAAATTTATTTTTATTTTGTTGAATTTATTTAAATTAATCTAGCTTTTTTTACTATCACTCAAAAGATTTATATATTTATATTTATTTAAATTAATCTAGTTTTTTTTTACTATCACTCAAAAGATTTATATATTTAAAAGTTATTTTTTAAAATAATTATAAAGTGTAGTAATTATTTAAATTTACATCAATTCAAATAGTAATTTAGGACAGTATTACTATCGGTAATAGACGTGTATGGGTGATGTGAAATTATAGGTTATTTCAAAAAGAAAATCAATTATTAATTTTCTTTTTGAAATAACCTGCACTTCCAATAATAATAATTGTTGTTATTTTTATTATATTTATCATCTAGCATCATATATACTTACATTAAAATGCTTTAAGATAACCTAATTGATAAATATTAATAAATTGATTACTGATATTTATTTATATGACAAACTTCTATATTCTTTTATAATACAAATAAACTTGAATAAAAACGATAAAAAAAATATATATATATAAAATGATATTTATATAAGCATAAATTGAGACTTGACTCAGTTTTGATAAATGATTTTTCAGAATAATTTATGATTTTTCAACAAATGTCCAAAAATTTTTATTTAACATCTTAAAAATTTTTTTTTATAAGTAATTAACATAATTTTTATTAGTTATAAATAAATTATTGCATAAATTCTAGAAAATACAGTTAATCATGTTTAGTCTGAAAACAATGGAATATAGAAGCTATCTTACAATGAATTATTCATTATACTTTATATATGGATCTTTTCAGAGATGAGTTTACAAAATTATAAAACAGAACTATTTTTATAAGAATAAAATACATTTTCTTGTATTTTATGTATAATTTCTCAATGATGACATTTATTTACTAAATTGTAAAAATATTATGAATACTACTTATTTTAATATATTATTTTGTTTCTATGTTCACAAAATATCACTGAATAGAACAAAAACAAATATTTTATTAGAAAATTCATTTTATTACATAATTTAGTTTTTAAAAACAACAAATCAATACTAAACTTAAGTTATAAAGTTTATTTCCACAGTAATAATATTTTTATGGCATATTGAATAAATTTCAAGATCAATAATTTATTAAATCTTAATTATTATTAAAAATAGCATGAAAATTAAATTTATTTTGCTGAACCCTTTCATTGCTAGCCATTAATAAAAATTAAAACTAGTTAATATGCAAAAAATTAAAATGATCATATTTCTCTTAATTTTCAGAAAGATCTTTTAAAATTTTCAAGATTTATTGTGTTTTTGGCTCTCTCTCTAAAGATGTAAACATTTTTTTGGAATTTAATTTTTTTCACAACTTTTCTTCTGTACATGAGATCGACAAAAATACAATTTTTTTTTTTTAATGAAATTTTAGCCATCCAATGAACTAATTCGTAATTTTATATACTGACATGTCCTCTGAGCAAAATATACCATGAATGAAGAAATTCATAAATTATTTCTAAAAATATGATCTAAAGAAATAAGCATTGAGTAATTTTTGTTGAATGAAGTTGTCATATAATTATTAAAAAAAAATTATATAAATTCAATGAAATATAAAATATTAATAAAAATGACAATATTTTAACTTGTTCTTAACTTGATTTGTATAAGTTTTAACTGTAATTTTTATAAATTTTCTAATTTATATTGAAAAATACTAACATATATGAAGATAGTCTCATCTCTTACATAAAAAGCTATAATAAATATTCTTTGAGTTGCTCTAATTGGATTGCAGATGGTATATTGTAGAAACCTACTCAATATCATATGCCACAGGATAAAATAGATTTAGCTACAATTTCCTGGGAAGCGAGTGGCTGCAGTAGTGGGAAGCTTTAGTTCTATGCCCATTTAAATGGCTGCAGGCTGTTTGCATTTTGATTTTCACATTTTTTCCTAAATTTCAATGAAAATGAAGCAAAAAAAATAAACAATTTAAGACATAATTTGATTATTTCAACAGAATTAACTAATATTTTCTTATTATCTACAATAGCAGTGTTAAGCATTTTGCAGCTTATTATATGAAAATTTAATTTTTACTTAAAATTTCAAAAATAACATTTATCTCATCCCAAAACTAGAGTAACTTTGATATATTAGACTACAGAATTGAAAGGATGGGATAAAAAAAAAACAAATTCTACTAAGTAGATACATTCAAAACAATGCTTATAAAAGTATAATTTAAAATATCTCTGCAACTGAAAAATTTAGGAATCACTGTCAAAAACATATTTTTAAGTAATCAACATGAAAAAACAAATTTACAATAGCTGGAATAATAAAATCAGAATAGATTTTTTTTTTTTAATTCGTTTTTTAATGGTTTTTTTTATCACTTTGTTTTGATGTCTATACATGTCAATAGCAGCGAACAGATTATTAAATATGAAAATTTCTTCACACTGTTTATTTCTGATTTAATATTTTTTCTATATAAATAATTTATTAATAAATATTGCAATCTTGGACCACATAAAATATACAAAAATCTAGCCAAATACCAGAAAACAAATTTTTTTTTTATTTAAAGATTTGTTTCCTGATATTTTTGACTAGATTTTTGTATAAAGTTAATTGCATTTTGAAACTAGATGCAAAATCTTATTGTACATAACTGAAATGTTATGCTTGCTTATAAAATTCTTTCAGATTTGTTTATTGTGAATAATAATGAAAATATCTATTGATAATTTTCAGAACTTTAAGAGAAAAATGATTTATATACAGTCAAACCCTAATAAGACACTACCATCCGTTTGGGTACGATTTTGGCAGTTTATCGAAAATATGTGTATTATAAAAATGAAAATGAACTCTGAATTTATTAAATTTAATAAAATACAGTATATTTATATATAGCATCCAAACTTAACATTTCTAAAAAAAATATACTTTATAGTATAGTATATGTACAATACTATATAGGAATGGTGGCCAAACTGTGATTCTTTGATATCTTCAGTGTGGATTCATACTACAAAAGTCAATAATTTATATGGAGCAAATACTTAAAGAAAATATATTTGTAATTTTATTTATTGTATAAAGTAGTATGCATCTATATGAAATAAATGCGTGTAAAATATATAATGAATAATTTTTGAAACTTCTATTAAGATTACCCAAAAAAACTGATTTGGCTCTTATTGACCCAAAAAGAAACTGATTGCAGCTCTCAACTATTTGAGATTTTCCTATATGGCTTGTAGTGACATGAAGCTTGGCCACCCCTGCTATATAGAAAACATGTGCATCTGGTGTTCTGATCCTCTACTTTGAGTTCTCTGTAAAACACAATGTACATAGCTTACTGTATAGTATCCTTATTTGCTCGGTATTTACTAAATCATGGAAACAATCTTGTTCTTATGATCTTAAACTTTCTACAACCTATGTGTGAACCAGGCTTAAAGAGACACATGATTAACTGTTAACTCCATCTATCCCACTCACTAGTTACAAATGAATTCAGAGAACTTTTAATACTGTATATACAGTACTGATAACTGTACAATACCGTATATGCAGTAAACTTTGGGATGTAAGTCACCTTACATGCCCTTGGCAGATTAACGAGGACAAATACGATACCAAAAGGAATATTTATTTAGATGTTTTACTGGCAGATGATGTCTTATCAGGGTTTGCTTATTCCATTTACATAGGGAAGATCCGTTCAGCCAAATTTCTTGGCAGTCAGCAAGGGTGGCAGCTTAATAGGAGTGTCTTATCGGGGTTTGATTGTAATAACTTCATTAAATAATTTTAAAAAACTTTAGAATAAATACTACAGTATTAATTATGCACTAAAAATTTTGCAATGAAGATATTTCTTAAATAATAATTATTTTCAAAACTTTATATACTAAACCAACCTCAAGGGAATTTTAATCCAAATAATCCTAATTAATCTTGCCATATTTAATCCCTTGATTCTATAATGGAATTTAATAATTTAAATTAATTTAAACTAATTTTTAGCGCCATCTCGTAATTAGAATAATAATTATTTTATTAAATCAATGAGTGGCGCCATCTATTAATTAATAATTAAACTAGAATTTTTAACTAATTAATCTGAAGAAAAAATCCACCTTGGCCCAGGAAAAAAGTTTAAGCTTTAAGACTGTGCCAGTCTATGTATTGTCTGGCTAGTGCCATTGAGGGCCTGTGGCTAGATTTAGCCCGGTCAGGAGTAGATCTATCGGCAAAGTCCGATAACGATAATCAAAAATTACTTCTAAATTAATATAACTGTCTGGAGAATTAATTCGCTCGTTGGCATCGGTGGTCTAGCGGTATGACGTTAGGATGTTAGCCCAAAGGTCCCCGGTTCGATCCCGGGCCGAGGCGGATTTTTTCTTCAGATTAATTAGTTAAAAATTCTAGTTTAATTATTAATTAATAGATGGCGCCACTCATTGATTTAATAAAATAATAATTATTCTAATTATGAGATGGCGCTAAAAATTAGTTTAATTCAAATTATTAAATTCTGTTATAGAATCAAGGAATTAAATATGGCAAGATTAATTAGGATTATTTTTCAAAAGTTATATAAGTTCAAAAAAATTCAAGAAAAACAGACAAAAAGAGAAGTATCTAGTTATCTAGTCAGAAACATTTTAGCAAAGATTAGTATAGTAGCATTTGAAATTTTTTATTTCAAATGATTCAGATATTATGTTTGATTCTTTAGAGTGTAATAGTTTTAGTGTGATACATAACTTGAATTTTAATATTTGAGTTTAGCTTAATGTTATTTAGTGACAAAATAAATTACATTCTACTGTATATTAATTCTGGATATCATTCTTGAATATATACTAGACTTCCTCTTATCTGGTCTTGCTTTAACTAGTCTCTCTTTTAATTGGTCAAATTTTTGTTCAGCTATGAGTGAAAAGAAAAATGAATAAAAAAAGATTAATTTATTTGGAAGTGGAAAAGCATCTGAAACTGTGATGAGATATATCAAACAGAAAGATGATTCATCTGTCATTGATGTAATTCTCATAAAAAATGGCATGATTTTGCTTAAAAAATGAATTTAAATCAAAAAAGACAAGTGAAGGTTACTGATTTGGTTGAATAAATTTTTATATACAGCATCTATATTTTTATTATTTAATTTACAACTTATAAATAGTATTTTGTATATATTTGCAGACTAACCAACTATTCATTTATCCAATCTAAGATTCAGTCCTATAGTGGCCAGATAATAGGAAGTCTACTGTAATTACATATATAATATCCTTTTAAGAATTCTATATAAATAGTGGGTTTTTTTTTTTTTTTTTTTTTTTTTTTTTTTTTTTTTTTTTTTTTTTTTTTTTTTTTTTTTTTTTACTCCATACACTTAGTACTAAATTTAACTCATGCTTTAGTATTTTATTTTCTTTTTCTAGTTTTAGTAAAATTTTGTAAATAATAATAATAATAATAATATATATTTTGTAATTTATTTGTAGTGTTCAGCACTTGGTGCTTCTTTCTGCTATCTTCTTTCTTATTTGGTTGGACGCCGACTTGTGATGAAATATTTACCCCAACGTGCAGCTCAGTGGTCTAAACAGGTAAAGTTTTATATATATATATATAATAGTATTCACAAGTATGATGTAATTTATTATTTAAAGAAATATTAAAACATTCACATCAATATAAGAATTACAGATAAAACATCTAAAAATTACTTCTCAAAATGTAAACATTAATTTTTTTCTTAAAATAATTATCGTTTATTATTCATACAAATGTTTTTCTTGAGTGCTTTAGTGATAGACTGAAAGTTAATATCTACAGTATTAAAAGTTTTACACACAATTTTATGGAGTTATTTCTTTATTTCATAATTATAAATTCTCAATATATCAAAATTAAACTGTGCTTTCTTTCTTTTTTTTTTTTGAAAGTTTATTATACAAACCACTTTTGCCTATTGTATTTCCTCATATTGTGCGAACAAATAACGAATTTTTCCTCTAATAAACCTTCAATGATGCTTTATGAGCTATTGCGAAGTAAGCGTAGATGTCAAGCTAAACATTAATATATGGAGACACCCTTATTAAACATAGTCACATCAAGGACCGACAAGTTTATCCAATCAAAACTGAAAGCAGATTTCAAATATAATAATTCCTTAAACAAAATAAAGGCAATTTTATTTCATAAAATTTTGAATGCTTTTCGCTAAAATGAATTATTTAAATGGCAGTTTTTTAAATTTACTGTAATTTGATAGGTTCAAGTTTGATAAACGATATTATCATCATACAGCAAAGATTTTTTAATAATAACAATTTCTGCAAAGTTTAATTATTTTCAATGACTTATTAGCATTAAATAATGTAATTATATTAATATCTGACACCCATTTTTTTAAATTAAATTTATTTAAGATACTTGGTTATAATTAAGATCTTAATGGATTCAAGTTTTGCAAACTATTTTGTTTAACAGATTTTCATTAAGAAAAATATAGGTCTCTAATAAAGAAATTAACTTTTTAATTTAAACAGTAATGATTAATGAATTTACTAAAATCTAAAAAAAATTGTCCCTTCTTGAAAGCTAACAATGTTAACTAATATTATAGAGATTTTTATTTATATAGAACTGTTAACATCATATTAATCTACACTTTGTAATAAATTGTTATTTTAGAAATATTTATTGAAAAACCGAAGTACAATAATTATTTAATAAATCTACAGTATATATTCATTAGAATTTTATGTAGGAGTAATATGTTTTTATAATGCATACGTATAATTATTTAAATTATAGAAATTAAATTTGAAGAAATGAAATTTTAAAACAGCATTGTGAATTGTTAGAGTGATATTTCAATACTATTGTAGATGTGTTGTAAGAACTCTTTTGATGGAAAAGGTCAAATTCAAATTGAATGAATTTGCCCATCAAAGAGGAGGTTCAGGGAAAAAGAAAGAAAACAGCTAGTGATAGAAGTAAAAACGATAGAAGTTTAGATTAAAAAAAATCATTTCAGATACGATTTCAAGGTTAATTACTTTAACAAATCAATTTATATTAAATTTTATTTTCAATTTTTCTTTTGCTTTGTTTAAAGATTTTGTAAAATGCATAATAATTCATATTGTAATTTAATACAATAAAAATTAAATTTGAAAGTATTTGTATCACATGTTAAAATTAACAAATAATATCACTAAATTTTCGCATCAATATCTTGAAATCTTATCATTTAAACTTGATGATGAAAAAATTAGTTAAATTAAAAATATGAATCATTATAGTTTAACTATAAAATTAAAATCAAACTCATAAAGTATGCTTTAATGAAATTCTATTTTTCAATGCTCTTTTATTATTATTATTATATTAACATCAATGTGGACACAGAGTAACTTCGGGTCAAAGTGCTATGTCGGACACGAGTCAAGACATAGCTACTTGTGATGTTTAATGGTGTGTTAATTGTCTGTGTCAGTGCTGAGAAACTTTCTTACTATGTTGCATGTATTGAGTAGTGATGCTTTTTGTAGTGTTATGTATGTCTTGGGATGTAGATCTAAAGTTATGAGGCTTTTGTGTAGTGTGTGAGGGATTACTCCTGTTGAGGAAATAATGATGGGTATTGTGACTACCTTTTTCATTCCCCAGAGGCGTTTAATTTCTTGTGAGAGTTCTGTGTATTTGCTAATTTTTTGGGTGAATGCATCCTGGATGTTGTGTGTGTCTGGTATTGAGATGTCTATAATGTAGGTAACTTTGATTATTATTATTGGATCTATAATTTTATTGATTTGTGACACTTCATTTAATTCAATAAATGATTAATAACTATAACTATATTCTTGTTTTATCCAATACTCTGTGCTCGTGATTTGGATTCTTGTTTAATGACAATTATTTTAGACTAGCAAATTTGTATTCGGCGTTCCCTGTGAATCTACAGGTTTAAATGTAACAATAAATTAATTTTATATTAAATTTTCAATTTCTCGCTCAATAATATAAAATTAATTCATAGTTACATATAAACTTATGTAAAATACAATAGACTGATTTTTATTCTTCAACTGCTTAATTTTTCCTATGATTAATTATGGATCAATCTATCGCCAATCAGTCTAATTTTTCTCTCTTGAGAAGACTCCCTTCCTCTTATTTCGTTTTGCTGTGTTCTTGCAGATTCCCCGAGATGTCATATATGACATTTTGTACGATATCATCAACTAGAGTTGTGTAATTGATTCAAATTCACCCGTAACGAAAAATGCTATAGTGTTCCGTTGCAGGTGAATTTTTTTCAACTCTGTAATAATTTATAAATATTATAAATAAAATATATGAATGGCAACATATATAATCCTTATGACGAATGTAATGAAACCAAATTTAGGTCACCGAAGGGAATGCCGTTTTACGATGTTTTTTGTTTACATAAATCAGTGTAAGTTGAACAGAAATTTTTGGTATTAATTCTTATAAATCAAAAGGATTATTTCATATAATTTGGTATCGGCGCTTGGCTAAGGTATTTAACTACTTTAAATACATTTTAACCTCAGTAAACTTTCCTTTGATTATAAAGAGTAATTTAAATTTAAGAAACATTTATTTTTCGCTTTTTAGCGTGTATATTATCCATTCTCTCTTTCTTTTTTGAATCCGGTTTTATTTTTTTAAAGTTTCTTAGCTTCATTATTTCTTTTGTATAAAGATATGGATAAGCCTACAAAAACTGCTAGAGGACCACCGGAGAAACATCCTCTATCGAATAAAAAATGCCTTTTTACCCTTTTAGAAATGAAATTTTAAAACACCGTTAAAACACTTTCTAAAGGTTTTAAAAAGATACCTATTTACCAAAAAAGGAATGCTCAACGAACATAAGAGATACGAAGCGTTCTATAATTCACCCCGAATCTAGATTCGACCCTTTAGGGATTGATTAAGGTAAAATCCTGAATTATGTTTTTAAGCATTTGTATGGAATCTTTTTAAACAAATACCAAATCCATATCTCATCGGGCCTAATAGATTGAGGAATCTATGAAAACACATTTTTATCCCTTTTTATCCCGTTAAGGGTCAAATATCTAAAAATCCCTTCTTAGTGGGTACATATGTCATGGAATGAATATACTCTCTGAATATCATATTTCTAGATACTGGGGTTTGGATTAGGCGTTGAAGAAATAGTCAGTCAGGACATTTGTTTTTATATATATATATAGCTTTAAATATGTTTCCTTCAATTTAAAATAAAGAACTAGTTTGATATTAACATGGATACTTTATTTATTAAAATCATCTCGCTTAAAATAATCTCATGATAAATGAGAATCGAATATCCATTTTGCATACGAGTCGAAACAATTCTATCTCATTCCTGAAATACTTGAATTTAATGAAAAATTCTTTTTTATATTGTAATTTTGATCTTCATAAGATAAACAATATAATAAAATAATTCAAACATCAAAAAATAAAGAAATTATCTCAATAAATGGATATTAGTAATTAAATACTATAAAATAAGCACAGTATATTTTATTGATACAGTAATATTATATATAAATATCTAGCGATCGATTTCTCCAGCTCCCATTATAACATTTCAATTTCATGAACTTTTTATGCAAACATTCTCTGCTGATGTTTATTTTTAATTTTGCAAAAATTTTATTTTTTACTATGAAATTCAAGAAATTTAAATTTGAATAATTTAAATTTCTTGAATTTCATAGTAAGTGTTCATAGTTCATGAGATTAGTGAAATGCCAAATTTCTAATATTTTAAATCATGCTAAATAAATTTATAATATCACTTTCTGTTCGTTTTGCACTGTAAACATTTTGTCCTATTCTATTAAATAATTTAATAGAATAGGACAAAATGTTTACAGTACAAAACGAACAAATAATTATTATTTGATAAATTAAAGTTTGAAAATGGGAACTGGAGAAATATTTTTCATTTAGCAAATATAGAATGTCGTGTTGTGAAAGAGCAAATATAGAATTTCATTCTTATTAACTAAGGTATTAAAATCTATTATTTTTGTATTATTTTATTTATTTTTAGTGCTATTTCATTTATTGTATTTCATTATAATAAAAAGTATTTGCATTTCATTCTAATGAAATTACAATAAACTTTCTTTGGCAATTGAACAAAACATTTCTATCAATTGCCAAAGAAAATTTTAATACAATGCAGCTAATCTACAGTGAAAGCTTCCATTGTTTATTAAATGTTAGAATATATAGTACATATAATACGTATTGATTTTCATATATTTTCTTCATCACCATTACATATTCTATGCATACATATCTAATATTGAATCTGATTATGACTTACAATCTTTTATGTATTGATAATTACACAGCTATCGTGAAGCAGAAGAGATAATTGCCTCAAAGCCGGTTTTGGGAAATGATTTTGTATAGTCTCTTTGTCATATTTTTCATTAATGAACAGAATAAAATCCCCATTTTTGTACATTTATTTTCAATTTCTGTTCATTTATTGCAATCTCACAATTATTATGATAAACCCAATTTTCTGTTTGAATAATTAGAAAAGCAAAATAGAATCTGAACTCAGGACATTTTTAGAAAGCGACTAGAGGTAAATTGCTATACTTTCTTAAGTATGAGGCTTTGTGATGCTATATCATTTGTACCACTTTCGGGAAATCGACGAAGATATAACCATTTATCGAATACGGTGATTCTAGGCCTAATCCGAAAATTCACTGTAAATCCAGTAATCTCTTAAAATGAAATTAATTTTCAATCTCTCTACACAATTTTATATATCATTCTTGAAAATATTTTACGCTACTATGTTTCGCACTCCTACCTTTCCATCCTTCTGATTTAGAAATTTTTTAAATTTAAAAATCGTTCAGTTTTTTCTTTTTTACATAGTTCGTAGCTAATCACTTCTACAATGTACAACTGGGACTTTACATCTTCCTATTTTTCCATAATTTTAATTTAAAGTAGATTGCTTACTAGATTTGTTGGCAAATTTTTTAGCCATAACTGCTGTTAGCATCAAAAATGCATTGCACTTCTAAATGCATAAGTTTCAATTATTTATTAGTAAAGTTTGTTGCAAAAATTACGTGAATAAATTCAAAATAGTTTGCATGCAAAGTTTTAGGTCGTATAAAAAAGAGAGATAAAAACAAGAAAAACGAGTAAAAAACGTAAAAAGAATATATCTGTAAAAATTAATGAATCATTTGAATACATTGGCTAAAATGGTAATGAAGTTTTGAATAAATCAAAACTATTACTTGAAATTATAAACTAAAAAGAAATAAATGTATTTCTACATAAATGGGACAAAATAAATATGTTAATAGCGAATCTGTATACGGTAAAATAATATTTTGTATTTTATGAACGAACAAAGAGAATGTTAAAGAATATTCAGAGAAAGAAACAGAATGTAGAATGAACAAAATTCAAGAAAATCATTAATATAACGCATGCTGTCCCCAATAGCAATTTACAAGTTATTAGGTTAGCACACTTTTCATATAGCTATCTGTCTGACTAACATAATGTTTTCAAGATGGAAGAGAAATTAACATTTCCACAGAATTACCAGAAATTTAATAATGAATATTTTCAAAAGATTCTCATATATAGGGTAGCTTTTCCAACAATTAAATATTAAAGTTAAATAAAAAAATTAAATACTCTTTTTTTTTGCACAATTAAAAATATATTATTCAAAACATTCTCTAAACTAATGACTAATATTATTATAGTATATTATTTAAAATAGTGAGTCCTAATCTTTGTTCACTCGGGTACTCCTTGGCCGCTCATTTCCATAAATTGTACTCCTAATATTAGCAAAATATATTTTACAACTTTTGACTTACGTCTTTTCTTACATTGTTGATATATATCCATTTTTCTTCCATTATTCAATTTTTTTATCGCATATCCTTGAATGTTTTGGCGGGTATCCTGAGGATATACAATGCCAGATTGGGAAATGCTGATTTAGAACATAAATCGTGTTAATTTGTATTTTTGTAACGCATCAAATTTCCATTTATGCTGATATTAATTAATTCAAAATACAATATTATATTAACAACAAAAAAAATTTCAGTACAGCACTGTATTTTATACAGTTATTGGCTAGTCTAGTTAGATTGATATGTGTAATTCGTACTCTGCTTACATTGAATATTGCGAATTTTGTTCAAATAACTGTTTAAAATTCATATAATTTATCATATAGAACTTATTAAGAGCATCAATTCTATTTCAGTTTATAGAAAAATGAAATCAAATTAAATAATAATAAATAAATAAGATGAAAGATTTCCTATTTAACTTGTATACATATTTGATATATAATTCTCGCTTCCGCTTTTTTGATTTCAGATGATAATCCACCATTGATTTCGTTATAATATACAGTTTTTTCAAATTGTCAATACGTCATTTATAATCCTTTCTTTAGTTTCATGCAAATTCAAAAATACTAATACGATTAGCAACAATCAGTGCCCTATATTAACGTTTTTCTTGCTCAGGTTGCTATTATATATTTGATCAATCTATATAAATAATTTTCTTCATATTCTTGTTTGGATAATTGTTTCAATAATTTAGGATAAAAATATTGTTGTTATTTTGTAAAAATAAATAGGCCTATATATTTTTCTCAAAGTTCTTAACTCTATTAATAATTAATATTCTAATATTAATATAATAGTTTCTAGTCTATCACATTAAAGTTCATTGTAATTTATGTTTAAAACTCAAAATATCGATTATTTTTTATCTTCATAAAAAATCATTCTTATTCTTTATTAACCAATTTGTTTTATGTCAGTATAAATATATATACAGTATTTTGTATTACTGAAGAATATGAAATATATAATTTTGGAGATTATTATTGAGAGTTAAAAATACAAATAACATCATATATACATATAATATGAAACTTTATTACTACAGGGATTTTATGCTTTATTTCTATTCGCATTTGTTGATCTAGGAATTCTTAAAATATGGCACAATGATGCAGTTTTTCTTATTTACTTTTTAAGTTTTGAAGTTATAAATGCTAAAATTTATTAAATTATTTTCAAAACTAAGAATGTTGGAATTTTTTATACTATATTAGAGGTTTGTAGATAAATTAAAGATTTTAAAATTCACTGTTTCGTTTATATTGAAAAAAATTACAATTAATAATGAATACTGATATCTTATACAATTACCAGTATGCCCATATTTGAAAATTTATCCTATAACATAATAAAATTTTAATATTTATATTAGTTTATAATTTATAATAGATTTGTCTATAATAAAAGAAATTTATATGTTTTAGACACCATTTGTGCATTTCATACTTAACTAAATAAATTTATCTTGGCCAAGTTTCAAGGTTATTTTCTTTTTTTCTTTATTCCTAACAAAAGATATAGGAATAAAGAAAAAAATTTGACTTTGTGAAAACATAAACATTCGTGATAAAACATCGTATATAATTTGTAATAATATTCATATAGAAAGAGAAACAGAATTCTTTATTTGACAGTAAAATATAGATTTAAAATTATGTTTTGCAAAAATAGTTATTTTGTAATATTAGAGAATAAGAAACACTTTCAAATATTACAAAATAATTATTTTTGCAGAAGTTTTAAGCATTTAAAATATTTTCATATATTTATAAAAACGCATTTTTATTTTATTTTATTAAAAGTTTAGAGAAATTTTATTTAAATAAAAATCATTATTAATTAGATAGTAATTATTAATTATTAGTTTGTAATATTTATCTAAAAAATATTTATTAGCGCTTTGTAAATAATATGATAAAGATGGAAAAATGCCAAAAATAACAAAATGAAACGTTAAAAAGTTGAATACACTTTATTAAAACATTTTAATAAAAAATATTCAAATATTTGAATGAAAACGATTTCAGAAATCAATTCAACAAAAATAAAAAAAAAATTATTAAGTTTCCTTGTTATTGTCAAGGTATATTGTAGGACTTCTATATATAAACTGATGATAGTATTATTACAGAATGGAAAGTAGCGCCATCTGTTGACATAAAATTAAAAAATCGACAATATTTACAATTATTAGTTTGTAATATTTATCTAAAAAATATTTATTAGCGCTTTGTAAATAATATGATAAAGATGGAAAAATGCCAAAAATAACAAAATGAAACGTTAAAAAGTTGAATACACTTTATTAAAACATTTTAATAAAAAATATTCAAATATTTGAATGAAAACGATTTCAGAAATCAATTCAACAAAAATAAAAAAAAAATTATTAAGTTTCCTTGTTATTGTCAAGGTATATTGTAGGACTTCTATATATAAACTGATGATGATAGTATTCTTACAGAATGGAAAGTAGCGCCATCTGTTGACATAAAATTAAAAAATCGACAATATTTACTATTTAATCGATAACAGTGAAAAAATTCATGAAATACTGTTTGTATACAAAAATTAGATGACATATCCAGTGATCAGAACAATATTGAAATGCAATTAATTTCTGTAAGTTATTATTTTTATACGAATTATCCTAAAAATTGTAGAAGTATTATAGTTATAATTATATTATCCCCGTTCTAACATTCAGCGCCATCTAATGAAAAATGATGTTTAAAATGAAAGAAAAATACTGTCTTGAATAGAAGGGCTGGATATAAAGGATAGGATTTAAATGTTCGTATCAATGCAGAACTGTATTCTGTATTCAAATTTTAAAATATCTCTATTAGATTTTACAAGAGCATCTGTTTATTATATAGAAATTTATAAATGATTAATTCCCATTATTTTTTGATGATTTCTTATATAATAAATAATTCAATGAAAAAATCTCAAAATCTTAATCTTAAAAAATCTTAAGTTCTTATATAACATTAGTAAAAATAATAAATTTATTTTCCCTTTACAGCAAAAAGAATTTGTAATAAATTGCTGTAAAATTTCAAGACGTGATAAGAATGAAACGTCGGATATGGTAAGTCTTATATCAATTTATATATTATATTCAATATTCTAGATTACAATTATAATCAATTGAAAAATCTAATAAAAGAAAGACTATTGAATATTTTAAAATATAAATAACAAATCAATTAGAGATTAGTTAATTAGCTGACATATTTTTTAATTTAAATATTAAAATTGTTTTATTTACAACAAGTGAGTGTATGGAATTAATTAGTAAATATATACAACTTAAGAATGTTAAGAATCCATGAAATAGATATGAATATATTGATTTGCCTCTTTCGCCTATTATTGGCGGCCTATGGAATGTTTAGAACAGTAGTTCTCAAGCTTTAAAAAAAAGTTGAGGAACACATTTTAATATTTTAAAATTTGGCGGCACACCTAAATATTTTAAATAATAATTTAGTTATGGCAACGATTCTGTTGAGGAACACTTTTTAATATTTTAAAATTTGGCGGCACCTAAATATTTTAAACCACACCTAAATATTTTAAATAATAATTTAGATTTAACAACGAATTTTAATTAACACATTATTGTATTTATTCTTATTTATTACATTCAGATTACAGAAATACTCGTATTTATTACATTCAGATTACAGACATACTCGTACACGGGATCATTAAATAGCTGCCCTTATTAAGTTATAGTGCATGTGGATTTTGTCTTTTTAGAGAAACTATAATTTTAATTTAATTTTCATTCCTTAATTTTGAAATTATGAATAAAGACAAAAAATTTTTGCTATCGCAGAAATTCGTCGGTTAGATTTTTCTAATGATACTTATTTATAGGAATCGATAAATTTTGGCTATCGCAGAAATTCGTCGGTTAGATTTTTCTAATGATACTTATTTATAGGAATCGATACAGTGGTTCGACTGCAAAAGAGATATCTAACCAACCAGTTTCACTGTTAATATATATGATTCATACAATTACATACATACAAATCGTTGTTAATTTTTCGCGGCACAATAGTTGAGAACCACTGATTTAGAACAATAATTAATACAACTTTTGAAGTTTATCATATGGTTTAAGTTCTCGGATTTTATTTATAGGAAAACAAAATAACTCTGGAACAATTCAGCCTTGGAATACATTCTTTATGATCCACATGTTTTCGCAACATTCTAACTTACATGTTTGCAACATGCTACGTTTTGCTTTTCCCGGATGAATAATAGGAAAAACGACTTAAATTATTGAATATTAAAGTATACATTAATTTATGATTGAATTGTTTTAAAAAATCTATAAATTTTAATTTGTATATTATGATAAATATAATAGTTTTATACGACACATATTTTAACAGCCATAAAACCTTGAACAGATTTGAAAATGTAATGTCAGTATAACTGGAAATAAGAAAATATTGCTGCATTACATTAATTTAATTTTATTATATAAATTAAATATTATAAAAATACTGTACTGTATTTGGAAAACAATTTATTCCGGAATCTTTAATATTAATTCGTAACTGATTTAATTTAAACTTTAATCGTGACTATAAAATGATATGTCCACTAATGGAATATTAAATAAATTTTTAATTTATAGAGTATTCCAATTTTATAAATTATATATTCTACATTTAAAATAGAATACTATTTTTTATGTGGAATATGATCTTGATATTTGAATCATTTAAGTCCCAAGAAATAATTTAATTTTATATTTACTTTACAAAGTTATATTTGTTAATTGAAATTGAATTATATCAGCATGACAAATTCCAAAAAATGAATCCCTTGGAAAAAAAATACATTATAAATTTTATATTTTAACAGTTTGTCTATGTGTATATCTTTTTCTCAAATGCTTCCATACTGTTTGATCCCTCAGGACCAAACTGTACATGGAGACTTCCGCAACCTCACGGCAACACGGGCTGCCTACGGTCGAGATCACCTCAGGAAGTGGGGAATTTTGGAATTGGCAGTTAAAAATGCATTCATTTAAATCTTTGAGTCATGCTCGAATTCGTGGCAACACCACGATTATGTGACAACGAATGACGTCAGTATTCCATTGAGTAGTCACAATGATGATGTCATCGTGACTTATATGCTGGTTAAATTAATGTTAAAATAATCAGAGTTAAGATTAAACACAAAAAGCCAAATTCTACAATAAATGAATAAAATGATAAAATGATACTTCTGCATGGTTCATTATCGATTTATTATTCACCATTCATCTTTTCAGCTGATCCCACCATAAGCATTTGCCAGCCTATGATGGGCACTAAAAATGTCTGTGGCGAAAAGTGCGATTTGGTGACTTAATTCTCACTAACCTAATTTATAGGCTGCCGGATGGCCGAGTGGTAACGCGTTGGCGTGCCACGCAGGTAAGACGAGGGTTCGTGTCCCGGGTCTGGTCCCGGATTTTTCGGGATGCTGGGGCCGGCCCGGCGATCCCCGTCCTTCACCATCCGGCCCTCCTCCACGGGTATGTGTGCAGGCCATGGTTGGAACTGGCCCCGCCCCCTAGTAATCTCACTGATTGGAATGGGGGCGTAAAATATTAAAAAAAACCCTAATTTATAAATTCATTTAAATTAATTTAAAATTTGATTATTATTAGCCAGGATGTCATGATGGCATAAGAATTGTCACATAAACTAATAAGCACCTGAAATTCCCGGGAGTATCTGGCGTTGTCGTATTGTAGTATGGTTATTATTAAGTAAAAGAGCATTTCGATAATTCCAAGTCGAAATCCAGAATGATTTAATTATTGATAAGCTATGACAATAGGATATATTCCCTAAAAATTGCAATTTAAAATACTGTATATTATTTATGTTATCAATAATAATATAGTATATTTTATATCATTTTAGATTTTAGAACATTTTTTATCAACAGATGGAGCCACTTTCGAATCTGTTGATTTCTAAGCATGGTATTAAATAAAGGTCAGTGATCGAGGTTTCAGAAACGGATCGGACAGATACATTTTTCAAAGAATGGAATCAAATCACGCTTTGTGTTAGGTTAAGTTAATGTGAATTTAAGCCTCCGAATCACGTGGGGATACTTTTGGCCACTTTTAGAGCCTATCATAGACTGCTCAACATCCATGTTGGAATCAACCGGAAGGTTAAAAGATGAAGTTCAACGATCTGGGTCCAAATCTCTCCTGATCTTATGTGGAATCCGAAATTGAATCCAATCTTCTAAGGTAGTAAGCATCCAATCTTCTAAGGTGGCCCTCTAGATGGAAAGCCGAAATGTTTCCACGAAGCCAATCTGGTTGACAGATTTTATAATATTGTAACTGTAGCACTGGCGCAGTATTTATTATTCTTAAAATTTAAAGAAGTTAAAATTATATTTTGTTTTGCAAAAGATCTTTTAATTAAATCTAAAAATATTATATTCAATATATATATATACCTGATAATTAAAGCGTTATATTTAAATATTTTAAAGCATGCATTCTTAATGGAATAATTTATTTTTATTTTTATTGTTTACGAAATTTTATCAACAACAAATTATAAGAAATAACATTATTTTATAAATTTTTATTATACAGAAGATTAGGAACAATTGTAATACAGTATATATTAAATATTTTCTACAATATCTAGATAAATTATGTATCAGAGAATATTGTGCTCATAATAGTTTGTTGTTTAATAAATGCATATGTATAACACTTATTAGTTTTTTCACTCTTTGATAATATTCTCTTTGTTCTACATCGGCGATCTCAAAACCGCATCCCGAGTGCCAAGCGCCAGCCTAACCACAGGGCTAAATGGGCTATAGCCCCGGGGCGCCAGTCTTTTGGGGCGGCAATTTTGCTCGCACTCAGATCAGTTTGATGACTGAGACATATCACTTCAAAAAATTGCTATTACAATTGAATTAAAATTAAAAGTTGATTTTGATGTACCGAATTCCGCATAAATACATATTATGTTATTACGCTTCTTTAGAATTTGTTGGATTATACGCTTCTTTAGAAAAATTTTTACAGTCAAACCGAAATACAAAATCATTTAACTTTTACAAATCGGAAGGTATAAAATTGTCTAGATGCGATGAGTACAAAACGATTACGGAAAAGACAAAAACAATACGACGAAAATACATCAGAGAAACTTGATTTTGATATACCGAATTCCGTATAAATACATATTATGTTATTATTGATAAACTTCTATTAGAAGTACAAAAGAGAAAGTGTGCCTATGATGACATTTACTCAAAATTGGTCTTTCTGGTCAATTTGAAAAATTTAAATGAAGACACAATTAGAAAGAAGCTGCAGATTTACGTGAAACATATGTTGAAGATCTAGAAAATAATTTTATCGAAGAATGCCTTTATTTTAAACACTTTTATATATGTGAAGATAAAGAAAATATATCTACTGCCGAAGTTAGATTAATTAGAGGACAATAATTGATTAAAAAATTGAATCTACATTTTTTAAGTATTGTCGCAACAAATTGCAACGGTGAAAGATTTTTTTAAGCACTTAAAAGAATAGAAAATTATTTACGCTCTTCTTTGGGACAGGGCGAATTAAATGGTTTAAGTATTTTGTCCATAGAGGGATTTATTTAATTCTTTAAATACGTGTGATATTATTAAGCCGTTTGCTAAAGCTAGGAAAATAAATATTTAAGTTATATACCGGGTGTTTTTCTTGAAACCGAACACAGTGATTTTTGGCATGGAGCCAATTCTGATGCATTTATCATGTCAGGAATCGCTCGCTACGAAAATTTATTTTTACATTTTTAATTCTAACGGCCATGCGTTTGAACGTATTGGCCGTTTTCAATTAATTCAAATCGGTGAAGGTTTTCAGCGGTTACGCTCGTGCGAGGATCGGACGACCCTAAGACCGGGAGATGGTCACAAGCGGCCGACGGATCAGCGGTTAAGAGGATAAGTTCCGTCGATTACCTTTATTCTTTAAGTTCTTTTAATTTCTTAACTGTAATTAAAGTTGTTTTATAATTTTTTGGTATAAATACATATTATGTTATTATTGATAAACTTCTATTAGAAGTACAAAAGAGAAAGTGTGCCTATGATGACATTTACTCAAAATTGGTCTTTCTGGTCAATTTGAAAAATTTAAATGAAGACACAATTAGAAAGAAGCTGCAGATTTACGTAAAACATATGTTGAAGATCTAGAAAATAATTTTATCGAAGAATGCCTTTATTTTAAACACTTTATATATGTGAAGATAAAGAAAATATATCTACTGCGGAAGTTAGATTAGTTAGAGGACAATAATTGATTCAAAAATTGAATCTACATTTTCTAACGTGGCCACAGCCACGCGCATTTTTTAAGTATTGTCGCTACAAATTGCAACGGTGAAAGATCTTTTTAAGCACTTAAAAGAATAAAAAATTATTTACGCTCTTCTTTGGGACAGGGCGAATTAAATGGTTTAAGTACTGTATTTTGCCCATAGAGGGATTTATTTAATTCTTTAAATACGTGTGATATTATTAAGCAGTTTGCTAAAGAAAAAGCTAGGAAAATAAATATTTGAGTTATATATATGATAAGTTATTTTTGTTTTTTGTTTATATACTTTATTTTTGTTCATATAAGTTATTTGAATTTTGTATGAATTTTATATTTTTATTTGTTTATTGGCAATATATTGACTTTTTCTAGTTCTGAAACCTTAGTAAAATTTCAGCAGTCACCCCCACTCTCGCTTCTCCTCCCGTGTATTTTCTTATGAAGAGGGGCGCATTATTATTAGTAGCCCAAGGGCGCCAAATATCTTAGGACGGCGCTGGCCACAAGTTGTCCGAAATGCCCTATTTTTGGCTCGTGTTGCACTTATTATAATCGCCAAATGGTCGCGATGGATAGCAAGGTGAAGCCATTGTGTTTCCACTTTAGAGGATCTTGGTTCAATTCCTGGATCCACACGACAGTTTTTTCAGAAGGGATCTGAGCCCGTCTCGTTAAATCTCATCCTTCACCTGAAGGCTGACCACCAGGGATGTGGATGACCCCTTGTGGGCATGGAAATGCCTCGTTATTTAATAATCGTATGGAAAGAGGCATTATATCACACAGGACATCAAAAACCTCTGTATTTTGAAGGATCTGACGTAAGGATCTCTACATTTTGAAGGATTTGACATATCCCACATCTCTGAAAGTTTTTTCAGGAAGGGTCCGGGCAGTGGCGTAACTACAATGGTGCAAGTGGTGCCACCGCACCAGGGCCCATGTTTTATTGAAAAAATCGAGAAAAGAAAATTAACATAAAAGAAATTATCAATCGTTTGCGGAGGCAAAGTCAAGAAAGATTTTTTTGGCTTAGATAAGCCTGAGGAAGGGCTTGTTTCGCCCAGTCACTTAGTATTTTACAGAATAGAAAGGGGCATCTTCTGTTGACTAATAAAAAAACCATTAAACAGATTTTCCCGTGGGATCATTTTATATCTTGCACCAGGGCCCACACAATTCTAGCTACGCCGCTGGGTCTGGGATTGGATCAATGAATCTCATCTTTCAACCCACTAGGAGTATGGCTGCCCATGGTAGGCATGGAAATGTCCTATCGCTTGGTACCTACCAGATGTAAAGTAGTATTAAATGAATTGTATTTAAATTCAGTAAAACATAATAGATTTGTAAACTAGAAATGAAAGCTTTGTACTGTATTTAAAAAATTCTATCATTTACAAAGGTTTTATAATTTTGAACATAATTGCAGCATATCATTAAGAAAATTAAAATTATCTATACTGTTTACTTCATGCAAAAAAATCTTTTTTCCTCCATAAGCTATTAATTTTAAATACAGCCTCAATCAACCCAAAATGTTTAAAGTTGAAGAGAATGAGTTTGGGCTGCTGCTCCCATAACCAATAAGTTTAAAATATAAATTGTTACAATTGCTTTTGTTAGAATTGACTCCAGTCTCTCTTATTTTTCAAAGTTTACAGACTGTATTTCATAGTATAGAAATTATTTTTTCGAATTATTATAATATATGCATTTAATAGAAAGAAATAAACAATATACTTCATAAATCTTATTACAAGAACAAGTTTAGGAAAAAAATCAGATGCATAAAACAATCAGTCGGTAAGGAAACAATATTATAATTTGTATAGGTCGCACTAGATAATGGCATTGAAAACAATTCTTTGTGATAGAAATGTGAAAATAAAGGTTAATATCATGATATTATTGATTGTTCTATACCAATGCCAATAATGATTGTTTTCATCAATACTGTAAAATGATAAAAACAATATGACAGCTATATGTCGTCATTGTCTGTGAACAAATGCTTCTTTTATGCACATAATAAATAACTTTAATAAAGAAAAGAAAACACTTAAGAGACATCTATTTGCGAATGACTTTTTTCAAGGCCATTTTCTGTTGTCTTCAGTATTGTAAACAACAGAAAATGCTTTGACTGCAAGGTATTGTGAACAGCAGAAATGGTTTTGATTACAAGATATAATCTTGGATAAATGGAATTTCGAACAAATAAAACTAGAGTATAGAGACTAAATTGTAGTTTCTGAAAAATACATTAAACGAAATATTTAACAGAGATTAGACAATATTGGAATGCACTGGACGGAAGGACAAGAAGACTTGTGATTTTATTTGTAGTGTACTTTTCCATCAAAGTTTGCTTCAAATAATTTTTAGCAGTGAAACTACTCATGAAGGCGAAGCACAATATTTTTTTAAGAAACAAACTCTTTAAAAATAATACTCAGGGAAAATTTTTTAATGTATTCAGATTAAAATGAATGTGGGGAAAATTTTTTTAATATCATTTAAAAGAAAAGAGACACTTTTAGGAAAGTTTTAGTTCAAAAATTATTTTTTAAACTGTAAACTAAAATTTGTTCTGTTTATTATGTTTATTGATTGATCTGTTAATGTTATATAAAGATATAATTCTTAATACAATGATTACAGTATGTTAAGTATGTCAATACAAGTTCGTTCATGGAATATGAAAGTCGTTAATATTATATTTTCTAATATAGTAACCTAAGATTGGAAAGAAAATCTATAAATATTAACAGATAGATTAATATTAAATTAATGAATTTTATTAAATGATTAATAATAAGATTTTTTTATATATTTTAGATTAAGTAGTTTTAATAATATGTATATTAAATTCAATATTTATTTATTTTAAATCCTAGGTTTCCAATATTTGCTCAAATGGATATTCTTTGCTTGTAAGTATTAAAATATAAAATTAACTTTTTCTCAACCTTTTAATAATTTTGGGTTTTTAATAAAAATAATAATTATATAATTTATATTAGAATTATTAGATAAATGTTCAAGCATTTTGTACCTACAGGAATATATTTCGAACCATATCATATATTAATAACTGATTGAGTCTAATACCTGTTACAGACTAGACCGCTTAAAGTACTTTAAGGTCGAATTTAATATAATAATGCTTTCCAGACACTAACTCTTAACGTATTTTAATATTTCAAGTACTTTAAGTTAACGGATGTCCCTTAAAATGCTTTAGAGGCATAAAGTACCTTTAGTATTCAATAGCTAAGATGGTGGTGCGCAGACCAAGAAAAATTTTCGGTTCAAGACTTATTATTCATAGCATTAAATGCGCAGAACCTAAAAAGCTCTTATTTTTATTAATTTCTTTCGTGTTTTAAGTGAAATAGATTATACGAATCTTAAGAAAAGTAATGATTTATAATTTTAATGTTTTTTTTTCTTAACTCTTTTTTGTATCGTAGTTTAGATAAAATGGTAGAAGCATGTTGTAAACGTAAGAGAAACTTAGAAATACTATTTAGAATTTCCGAAAATACAACTTTCTTTAGAATAAACAAGAATGAAATACAAAGATGTGTCATTAGGCTACAATAGGCACAAAATTTGAACTTGATGGTAAGTTTCCCTAGATTAATATACAACGATATTGTAGATTGATTACATTAAACTATAAGATAACCGAAGTTTTTGGTACGACAGGAGAAAAAATCCCAGCGGAATTTCGACTTCCCCTTTATCTTATCCCCCTAATTAAACAGTCCTAAGTTTATTGGTGAAGATCCCGTGTGGGGCAGAAGTTCTATTCTCGAGTTACAGGGCTCCAAATTTGGGGCTCAGAATCACGTTTTTTTATGATTTTCTGCAAAACTTTTATAGATAATCGGATATTTTAAACGATTTGAGATGTATCTTATCATTCCGAATAGAAATGCAATCAACTTAAATAAGCTACGACTTATTTTTACGAAGTTACGTGATTTTTCGCCCTACGACGATATAAAATTTCCCACTAGATGGCGAATACTAACGAAAATTCTAAAAACGTGTCTGAAATCAACCTTAAAGTACTTTTATGTTAAAGTCCTTTAATGCTTAACGTAAAGTACTTTATGTTTTTGTGTCTGTAGCAGGTATATAAATTTTTTTTAAACATTCAAAATAAATATCTCTAATTTCAGCAACAATATATTAAACTTTACGAATGAAAAATTATCGCATTTATCTAGCTTTTAATATTTTAAATTCCTTAATTATTATTATGATGAACCAATGTATTATGTTAACCGAATTGGTCACTTTACTAATATCATTCTATTGCTTTAATTTTTTTAATCTTATAAAATTTTAATCCTAAGAATATTCTTAAGGTACTTTTACGAACTGCTTGTATTCATTTATTATAAAACAGATATAATATTTATGTGATGATGACCTTATTATTTAAATGAAATTTTTACTGTAAAGTTCTTCTTACATTTAATTATCTGTTTTAGCCAACTCATTAAATAAGGAAATTTCATTTTATTGATATTTTGTAATTTTATAAGTAGAAATAATAATGTTAAAAAAGGTTACTTTTATTCTACATTCTCATGATAATCTGCATAAACTGGAAAGGAACTAATGAAAAATTTCATTATAAAATCAATCATCATCATCATTATTCAAAATTTTACCGAACAAAATTTTCTCTGAACTGAATTAAGCATAAAGAATCTAAAATTTTAAAAGAATTCATGTCTTAAATTATGTTAAATAAAAATTAGATTCTGTATAATAAATGCTCTTAATAAGAATAAAAAATAATAATAAAAATAAAAACGACTGAACATTTCATAAAATAAACTTTTTGTTCTAGTTATATGTTTAGATAGAAATAAATATAATTATTTTCATTCCTTGAAAAATTTGTTATCATATTACTTGCTGGTATGTAGGCTCTAATTGAAATTAAATTTGATTATATACTAAAGGCAATAAAATAAATTGGAATATTTTAAATAATTTATTTTTTGAAATGACTTTAAACTGTATTCGTACTAAATTATCTATTCATTCTATATGCATTCTTATTTTATAGTAAATTCTTAAAACAATTGTTAAATAATTTTAAATATGAATTTAATAATTTTTACTGTAAACTGTTTTATAAATTAAATAATCGTTTGCATCATGAATATAAAATCATTTATGAAATTATATCAAATATTGTGTATACTAGGGATGCACAAACCACGGCCCGCGGGCCACATGCGGTTCTCCGTTGATTTGTTGGCAGTCCGCCTCACCATATATTATTTTAACAAGTCACACAATCAACGAAATATTATTTAGGCCTATAGTTTTGAACAATCATTTTCAAATACTGTATAATTTTTCTGATGTGAAATTATATTTACAATGGTACAATAATAATAATTTTATATATCTTATTTATAGTTTTGAACAATCATTTTCAAATATAATTTTTCTGATGTGAAATTATATTTACAATGGTACAATAATAATAATTTTATATAATAAGAAAAAATAATCATATTTGTAATAAACATTTTTTAAATTTTTGCTGTATTTATATGTGTGAAATAGGTAATTTTAAAAAACTGTATACTCGCACAAGATAGCACTGCCATTTAACTAATGAAAATTTAGAATCAATTTTGTTTTGCTACTACAAATGTCCAATCTAACATAAGAAAAATTGTTAAATGAATGCAATAGCACTCATTCAATTAAAAATTCTTTGTTTAATTTTGATTACGTTTCTTTATAACATGTAATTAATAAACATGATATATAACTTTCATGGTTATTTTTGTGGCCTCATATAAGTCACAATAAATCTATGCGGCTCTTGGTCTTAATAAGTCTGTATACCCCTGGTGTATACTATAATATTGAATATGATCATAGATTCTACTTATTTGAAAAATTTAAAATAATTTATGCTAAAATTGCTTTTTACCATAAGATAATTTTCCCACATTCTATGTATTACGTGTATAAATATTCTTGTTCGAAAGACAAATTGTAGTATAGAGTCATTTATCTCATATGCAATTTTCTTACACTTCATAATTAATTGTAATTGAAATAATTTGTAATTGCAGTTTAATGCCATACATGTTTAATATTTGACGAAAGACTGAAATATGTGAAATTATTAACTTTTTTGCACTTCATAATTAATTGTAATTGAAATAATTTGAAATTTCAGTTTAATGCCATACATGTTTAATATTTGACGAAAGACTGAAATATGTGAAATTATTATATCTTCATTCCTTCATTTTTGTGATATGAAAGGAATGAGCATATAAAATTTCAATAAATTGTTATTATTTTTGATGTATTTCCAAAATTACTTTGGAATTTAAAACGGAATCTTTGGAAGTTTACTATTGTGGGCACGCAAATTGCAATTTCTTTAGTATATTAGTATCATAATCGATATTAATTAAAATATAATTACAATAAATATAAATAAGCACTGAAATTTAACTAAACAGTATAAGTATTTTCAGAATTTTGGTTCTTGCACAAAAAAGATTCATGAACAATGTAGAAGAGATGTCATGATATATATGATGCGGGTAAGTAACACAAAATTAATTTTTATGAATATTTTCCAGTTTTATTTATTATTTCGAAATAATTATAAATAAATATTGCTACTTTAATATAATATATCAGTTTAATAATTAATAAACTATACTCTATTTTAGGTTTGGTTGAAAAATTTAAATTTTTATTTAAAAATGAGTATTATAATAAACTTGTTAAAAACGACGGATGAATTTTTATTAAAACTTTTAAATTTTATCAGAAAGACAGTTAGTTTATGAATGATTTATAAAAACAGGAGAAATTAATTTTATTTACAAAATTGACTACACTCATAAATTTACAGAATATATTTTTTTTAAATTATTGACAAAGACAACAGAATTATCCGAAATAACAGAATTTTGCGATTTTTTGTTTAGAAAGTTAATAGAAATGATATTTTTTAAGAAAAATTATAAAATAGTTGCATTAAAGTACGATAATATATGAATATTTTAGTCCTTTATTTTAATTTCTTATTTAATCTTGGTATAAAGTATATCCAAAGTAATGTGCCTCCTTAAAATTTATTTTACTATTTAGTTATTAAAAATTACCAAAAATAGAAATTAACAGATTATATACAGTTGCAGAGCCGCCTGAGAGAAATTTTTGGGCCCGTGACAAGTCTAGGGTTCGGGCCCCACTTAAAAAGTGCATCACTCTGGTTTAATAAAAAAAAATATAATATGAAAAACAAATTTTTCATATAAAACTCTGTTGCATACTTTACAATCACAAACCTTCATCTATCAGAATAATGTTATATACAAGGATGGTTATATATAAAATATTAATAGTTTATTTTGACAGTACTACTTTAGGTGGTAGACAGTGCGCTCTGGCGGCGGCCTGCGAACTATAGGAAACATTATGTGACACGTCGGGGCCCGATGGTCGGGCCCTTTCGATGTCGGATCCGTGACAAAAGTCTCAGATGTACTCCCTCTCGTCGGTCCTGTACAGTTGTATTATAATATAAATTTTTAAACGTTATATTGGCATTAAAACATTCAAAGAATATAGACTATATATATTTAAATTCCCGAGTTTTCTAAAGAATTTTTTTCAAGAATCGGGAATCCCGAAATAAAAAAAAAAGAAAATTTATCGAGGAATTAGGAATTTGTCTTTTTTTTTTAATTTCGGAATTTCCGATTCTCGAAAATATTCTTTAGAAAACTCGAGAATTACAAAACAAATTCTGTAAATTCGTATCCTAAAAATTTCAAATCGATGCATTAATTATTTTAGCGCTGCGAAATCTTCAAATCAATATACCAGCAGATAAGTCATTAAGTCAACTAACTATATATTTCAAAAAGAAAATTACCTGAAACAATTCACAAAATAATACTTTTTTAAATACAGGCAAATAAAACCTAAAACAACACACAGATCAAATAAATTGTGCAAAAATCATTCATTTTATTGCAATTTTAAATATTTTTATTGTTATAGACGCAGCCATATAGTGACATAGACAGATTTATCATGATGATTTTATGTAAGCAAAGCCAAAACAAATTTCTGATTTCTAATCCATTCACCGGTTCGCCAGAGTAACAATGACGTTTACTGACATCTATGGTATATATAGGGAGTATATCAGAGGATATGAGGGAATAGTTAGTCTTCAATCATTCTCAAAAATCTCACCTTCACTTAAGGTCAGAGATGATAGAGTTCTCTTAGAAAATTACGTAGCCAAAATAAGAAGATCCTAAACTTTTTATAAGGGGTATATTTGTTGATCTAGATACACCCTTTATAAAAAGTGGTTCCCAACGTGGAGAAATTTGACTTTTAAGGGGTGCATTTCGAGAATGAGTTATTAAAAGTGAAGCTTTTGCATTTCTTATGGTTTTAGGGTCCTCATATACAGTATATAAATATATATTGTGACATACACACATTTTTAAAATTAAAATCAGAATGCACAAAGCGGTTTTGAAAGTTTATTTGCTATTTTTTCATATCACTTCATATTATTATTATTTTTTTAAACGATTTCTTAGTGATTTCTTCCTCAGTATTCAACTGTCCTTACGTTCTTTTATTTTTCTCTTTCATGGATGCCATGTTCTTTGGAACTAGTTTAGACCAAGTTAATGGCCTTTTAGGCTTCCTCCACGTGAATAGGCGTTCACTTTTTGAATAATAAAAATTATATATCACATGGGGCATCAGTATTTTAGAGATGCTTAAGTGGGGCATGGCCAAAAAATCGTTGGGAACCACTGATCTAGATATTCAAATATAGTAGTGATGTATAAAAATTAAGCAGTTTTATATGCTAAAAAGCTCATGTACTGTACGTCTACATAAGATTGGACACAGATTGGGCAGAAATGGAATTTTCGTATCCAAACACAGGACTCGTTTAGCAGATAAATCAATAGACTGATTGTGGGTTTTGTAAAGCTATTTTAATATAAACTATTAGTAATTGTTAAAAAATACTATTATTTTTCAATATTATTGAATTGCGATCTATTTTTTAAATAAAATTAAAAGATTAAATAAAAAAATATAAAACAACCAAATATTTTTTGTTTTCATTTTTCATGATTTTTTCTGCCTCATTTTGCTTTTAACCTTATTAAAAACAAATATTTTTTAACTAAACATTTTTTAGAATCTCGAAATTTTAGAGTATTTCCGAAAGAGAATCTCGAATCTCAAGAATTAAGTTAATTAACTACTAATTCGGGAAAACATAATCGCTAATCAGATTTCTCTGATATCAGATTAATGTTTCTTTGTATAAAATGAGTTGTTATAATTTGTAATAAATGTTTTTATAAATGTAATTTTCTCAAAATGTTACATTTCTCTGATACCAGATTAATGTTTCTTTGTATAAATGAGTTGTTATAATTTGTAATAAATGTTTTTATAAATGTAATTTTCTCAAAATGTTTATTGATTATTAAAATAACGATAAATATTTTATATTAATTTTAATTATTAAGATTGAATCTATTGTTTTCATGGAGATATTATTTATATAAAGAATTGATAAAACTTTCTTTAAAATGAACAAGAATATAATACAAAGATGTGTCATTAGGCTGCAATAGGCACAAAATTTGGATTGATGGTAAGTTTCCCTAGATTAATATACAACGATACTGTAGATCGGTTATCTTATAGTTTAATGTAATCAAAGTTTTTGGTACGACAGGAGAAAAAATCCCAGCGGAATTTC
>AYEL01086370.1:0-12459 GCA_000484575.1 Olivierus martensii
ACACGTGGTAATGATAGTGACAATCTTAGGCTGAATTTCCTAATGCCCCTTATCTTGCCTTATAATTGAACATACACACACAGGTATTTAGATTTATATGTATAGATATTATATATATATATATAATATCTGTACATATAAATCTAAATACCTGTGTGTGTATGTTCAATTATAAGGCAAGATAAGGGGCATTAGGAAATTCAGCCTAAGATTGTCACTATCATTAGCACGTGTAGAGAAACGAACCATCATTGCCATAGCAACGCAAAATTTGACTTACAATAATAGAATTTTATAAATATTATCGAATTATTTATGCTGCTACTGATTTATTATTTAATCTATTACCTTTTTTAATCAATGATTATTTTATTTCACGATTTTCATTATTGTAACTTATTATTATGTAGAAGAATCTGCATTTGCGATTAATTCACGTATTTTTCGTTGCTTTGGTTCGAGATTATAATTGTTATTTCCTAATGTCCCTTAAGATTGTCACTATCATTACCTCAAGATTGTCACTATAGAGAAATGAAACCGTCATTGCCATAGCAACGCAACCAACAACAGAATTTTATAAAAATTATTGAATTATTTATGCTACTACTGATTTATTATTTAATCTCTCATTTTTTTTTCAATCACTGATTATTTTACTTTTTCATGTAAGTTTTATTATGAAGAAGAATCTATATTTGAGATTAATTCACGTATTTCTTGATGTTCTTGGTTCGAGACTATAACTATTGTTTCACGTGTTTTGATATAATGTTTTGTATATCGTACAATTGTATAAATTTCATAATGCCACGAAAAATAAAGAACTCTAGGTGAAATAACTCCTGGTGCTAAACGAATGCGTTTAATTCGGGAAAATAAAACATTAGAAGATCGAACAAATCGACAGAATTCGAATAGAGAAAGAAAGATAAAGAAGTGAACATTCGAAAAGACAAATATTTCAAATAGAAAACGTATCTGTACGGGAAAGATTTTCAGAATACATTGAAGAAAATCCTGAAGGTCATTTAAAAGGTTATAATTTAAGAAAAAGAGAAATTTAAGTACAATGCTATGAACTGCCCTAGCAACGCCGGGCACGGGTCTGCTAGTATATATATATATATATATGTATACTTATATACGGTCAAAAAAGCGTATTAATATATGGATGCTAAACCTTATTATTGTTAATATAATATAGATTATAATAATATAAAGACATCATTCTATTCCGTAAAAATTAAACACCGTACTCATTAATTTTATATCCTTATATTTATCTATAAACAATAATAATTTCTTCATTTACAGGAACCTGAGAAATCAAGTGATTGTGAAGAATACACAGATGATATTATCGTAAGTTTTTAAAATTTATTAATATTATTATATTATTTTTTTGAAGTAAAAATAAAGTGTCAGTAATTTAATATAGTATTTTTGAAATCCTATTTTATATACCAATATTATCAATTAAATAAATTATTAAGTTATCCAACATTTATTTTTGGAAGAGTTTGGGATTACTGCAGTTTTAATTTATTTTTATTTATTCAATTTTCATAATTAAATAGTATCATTTTAAATATATCCCAAAAAAGTTACTCACTTATAATTAATACTGCGGAATGATAGCACGGAAGCTTATAGACTTTTCACTTGCACTTAAAAAACAAAGTTTCTTATTATTATTATTATTATTTTGAAGATTTGGAATGAATATCGAGACAAGAAATTTTTCAGATAGATTCGGGTTATTCCCAATAAGAATCACTCTTAATTTTTTGGCTGATCTAACATGGGTATTAATTTCCGAAAAAGCAATCATCATATGTACTGTATATATCTTTTATGTAAATTCAGCCGTATAATTAATTAATTATTATCATAGGAAATTTTAACTATTAATTTTATAATGTAATTTATCGGGCAGTCGGATGGCCGTGTGGTAACGCTGTCGGCGGGCCACGCAGGAGGACGCGGGTTCGCGTTCCGGGTCTGGTCCCGGATTTTTTCGGGGTACTGGGCCTGGCCCAGTGATCCCCGTCTTTCACCATCCGTCGCCCCTCCACGGGTGTGGATTCAGTCATGGTTGGAACGGTTGGAACTGGCCCCGCCCCCTTAATAATCTCCCTGATTGAAAAGGGGGCCCCCCTCCACGGGTGTGGATTCAGCCCGTGGTTGGAACGGTTGGAACTGGCCCCGCCCCCTTAATAATCTCCCTGATTGAAAAAGGAGCATAAAATATGCAAAAAAAAAATGTAATTTATCGTCAGATGAAACTAAAAGCATCGTCAATAGATTACTTATATGACTATCGTCATTGGAGGAAAAAGCTATTGCTATACCCTCCATATCAGAATTGAAGAAGAAGAAAGCATCGTCATAGAATCAGTTCTAAAGGAGAAACAGGATGATTAGTATTAATCAATTCATTTAATCAAGCAGTTATGCTTTCAATGATAATCCGTTTTCAGTCGTTTAAAAATTTTTGCTAGATTCGCAATTTGTATGTCATTCAGATCAACCGTATCTATTTTAATATGGAACGTATAGATTATTATAACAATTATAATCTATATGTCATATATTATAATAGATACGGTTGGTCTGAATGACCGAAACTGCGAATTTAGCAACTGTGACCATATAGTTTATCTCAATATCTCAATGGAATTCTTTTTATATCAATTTCGACTTAAAATTTTATAATTTTTGACTATTTCATGTAATTTATAATATAATTTTATTATTAAGAATATTTTATTAAAGAAATTATTACAGATAATTTATATTAATTAAACTTCATTCTTAAAAATTATAATATTTTTATATCTAATTGAGAATTTAAACTCTTTTAACCTAACGAATTAAAGAAATTAAAGAATTATGAAATAAAATTACACATGGAAATACAAAAATAACGTAAAAATAAAATGTATTAGTTTATTTTTTAAAATTTTATAGTAAATTTAGCGAACTAAAAAAAAATTATTTAAATGAATTATAATTTAAATTCAAAATATTTATTGATAATATTTGTATTTGAATAGGTTTATACATAAATTAAATTTTATTTTATTTACATATGTGCTGATTTGTATAGCCGATAAATCAGCTATGAGATTTAAGTACTGTATAATCTCTTTTTGTCAGCTTTTAAACCTATTATTAAAATTTTATTTAAACAACTATTTTTACATAATTTTAATTATAAAAATCTCATAATATTAAAATTTAAAAGCTGTATATCAATGCTAATTAAAGATTTAATATATAATTTTGTTATTAAAATTTAAAAATAAAATAATTGACTAAATTAATTTAATTTCAGGAGAAATCTCTAAACATGTGCAAGAAGAATAACAAACGCAATTTAGAGCTGTCTTGCTTTTTGTTACATTCCATTTATGGATATAATAAATAATTAATATTAAAAAGAAATTACAGTATATTTCTTAAATGGAAATGTTGAAATTGTTTAATAAAACCATCAATCGTTAGTAAAAGGGAAAACTGATACATCTTGATAAAGAATATCGTTAATCAGATGAACTTTTGATGCACTGTTCGCATTGCATTTTTTAATTCACTGTGAATTAATTTTTTTATTTTCCTCTCGAGTGATGAGAAATTGTACGGTAAAAATATTTGTGCCACATGTTTAAGTATATTATTACTGTTTATTTCGAACTATGCTGTTTGCATTATTGAAAGATAAGAGGAAAGGATACTGTTACGCATAACTGTTACGCATATGTTATTTGTTTAAAATTATACTAATATCGTTAAACTAAAATAAATACATTATTTCATATATATATATATATATATATATATTGATAGTATTCAATCCCGTTTATAGTTTTATAGAAGACAAAATGATCTGTACTTATATTAACCTAAATTCTATTTTCATAAGACATTTTTTATTATATTTTATGAAATGATTCTGTATACATGTGATGTCGAATTAACATTAATACTGAACAAATAAAATTTACGAAAAATTAGATGAAATTTAATATATAAAAAAAGAAGTCCTACATTTTAGGTTCTGAAATAATTTCAATTATTATTGTAAAGAAATTTTTAAATTTTGTTAATCTTAGACTGGTATTACTAAATTAAGATATTTTAAGCCATGTTAAAATGATCCAATTTATTCGTTTGTAAATTCTTGGATCAACGGGGACTCACATGTAAGAAAATTTAATGTATATTTTTCCCTATTGTAATGTTGTGGTTATAAACAGGATGAATTCTTTTCGTACACTTTAATTAAGCTATTTTTTCACAAAAATATTTATAGATATAGTCTATTATATAGGGTGTCTTAAAGATGTGGACCAATTTTAAATCATACGCTACTCGTCAAAACAAAGAAAAAAGGCCATGTAAACATTGAGGCTAGAAATGCTTTCTTTCCGAGATAACGCAGGGTACAAAAACATAGGTCATACGCATAACCCCTGGCAGAAGAGAGCAAAATCATAGGTTATTTCCAGCCATTTACAAACTATTCCAGTAGCTTGTACAGTGTTGCGATTAAGGTACAGTTCGTTTCGTTACAGTTGATTGACAACCATAATTTATTACAGTTATCAAGAGACTAATAAGCTTATTTAATTGTATACTTTTACATCCTATGTTATATCGAAAAGGAAACATTTCTGGATTCATGCTTATATGGACTTTTTGCTTTGATTTAATTTGGTAGACCTTTTAAGATCAGTTTGCCTATATGTTTGAATATTCAATTATACCAACTATATATTTGAATGTCCGCTTACAAAATATATCGAGAACACAACATCATACAGCAATCAAATTTTGTGGAATAATTCCTTATCGCTCAAAACACCTATTAGGCCTAATCTTAAGAGTATTATTATAAAATGAAGGCTGTTCGAATCATTACAACACCGATATATCTGAAAATATAAGATACGATCGTGGCATTGGAAACATGGTACAAGTGCACTAGAAGATTTACAGGTATATCAAAAATTTGACGAATGAAAAATTTATTGCCACGCAACACTTTGTATATCCTACCAGTGCCAATATGAATGATATTAGTTATTTGAAATGATTTTAGATTTTTTTTACAATAATGATTTTATATGAAAATTGCATTAATTACTGTTAGTGAAAGCTTTCTGATCAAACCACACAGGATTTATATGGATAAGAACTTTAATAAAAGAACAAAGGCACTTTTACAAAATACGGTTGTGTTGTAACTGACCTCCGACTGACCTTTCTTTGTTCCCTCGGGGTAGGACGCCTGAGGGTTATGTGCTATTGCGCTAATGTTACATAATACTCCGCGCGCGTACAAAATAGGTCCAGTGCACATAACACCCCTCTCAATGGAGCCATTTTGTACTGTAATTCAGCGCTGTACTGTATTGTGATCCTCTCACCTTCTATACATAATTCAGGTTCAAGCACTTGACAAATCCAATAAATTTAGTTTTTCCAAGTGATTTTGTCAGTATGTCTGCCACTTGATTCTGAGAGTCTAGATACCTCAGATTGATTATCCTTTCTCTAAGTTTTTGTTGCACAAAGTGATACTTGATGTCTATGTGTTTCAATCGTCTGGGTTGCTCGTTTCCTCTGGCAACTTGGATAGCTGATTGATTATCTAGTATAGTTACGGGTAATTTGGTATCTGTTACCTTTAGTTCATCGAATAAGTTTTGTATCCAACATGCCTCACTTACGCATTGATTCAATGCTTCATATTCTGCTTCGGTGGATGATAGGGAGACAAAAATTTGTTTTTTAGAACAACGTATAACAAAACAATCAAAAATTTTTATAACAAAATCCGGTTGTGGACTTTCTTCCAATGGTATCCCCTCCCCAATCAGCGTCTACGTAACCATTTACTGGATCACAATCAGTATTCCTTTTGTATATCAGTTTCAAGTCAATTGTGCCCTGTATGTATCTTAAAATCCTTTTCAGGCAGGACCACAAGTTTGTACTGGCACAGTTCTGGTATCTACTCAAGATGTTTATGCTGGCGCAGAGATCGGGTCTTGTCCCTATCATTGCGTACATGATGCATCCTAACAGTCTTCTACAGTTTTTTTCTAAATCATGGCTTTCAGGTTTGTCGGAAAACAGAGTCTGGTGGTCAAAATTGTTTTCCATAGGGGTAGCGACTTTCTTACAGTCTGACATTAAATTTTTTAACACATTTTTCAGATAGTGACTTTGAGACAATGTGATGTAGCCTTCTTCGACGTTCCGTTTTATTTCGATGCCCAAGTAATGAGATGCCAATCCTAGATCTTTAGTTTTAAAGTTGTTTTGCAGTTTTGCTTTTAATGATTCGATGTTCTGAGCGTTAATTCCCGTGATCAAAATATCGTCTACGTAAACTAAAACGTATATCCTGAGGTCATTCTCTGCTTTGATGTATAAGCAATGATCATTGTTAGATTTTGAAAAGCCTTCTTTTAATATGATTTTGAAAGCCTTCCTTTAATATATTTTTTTTTTATATATTCCTTTTATATGCTTTTCATATCTAACATATATATTATATATGTTAGATATGAAAAGCCTTCCTTTAATCTGAAACGTTCGAACTTCTCATACCAGTAGAGTGGAGCTCTTTTAAGCCCATAGATCGCCTTCTTCAGCTTGCAGATCTGTTTTGATTCTGTTGTTCCTTTTGTTCACAGCCTTCGGGTAGATATATTAATATCTTTTTACTTATCTCGCTGTGTAGAAAAGCACTGCATATATCCAGTTGATATATGAGCCACCCTCTGTTCACAGCTATTGCCATTATGATTCTGACTGTATTCAGTTTGACAATGGGAGAATAAATGTCTTCAGTGTCTAGACCTTGTTGCTGGAAACCTCTGGCTACCAGTCTTGCTTTATATAATTTCACCTTTCCATTGTCATCTCTTTTTCTTTTGAATATCCATTTGGTGTCAATGATTGTATCTTGATGATCAGTTTCTTTTACAACATCCCAAGTGTTATCATCTTCCAGAGCTTTTATTTCTGCTCTGATTGCCTCTTTCCAACTCTTAGCTTCTGATCCTGAAATTGCCTCTTGATATGACTGTGGGTTGTCATCATCTGATACAGACAGGAGACTCATTTCATAGTCTTCGTATCTGGCAGGCCTTTTTAAGGTGAGTCTGTTTCTCAAGTAGCAGTCATTTCCATCTTCTTCACAATTACCATTATCATTTTCTGTGATCCTTTCAGATGGTTCAGATAGTTGATGTTCCGAGTTTTGTTCTTGAGTTGTTTCTGCATCGTCATCTGTTATGTTCGTCATTATCCTCTGTTTTTCTGTGTGTATTGGCTCGATGTCAGTTTTATCCATAAAAAATATCACATCACGTAGAATTTCAACCTGTTTCGTTTCAGGAAAGTAGACACGGTATCCTTTCACTTCTTTACTGTACCCAACAAATATGCCATCCCTACTCTTTGGATCAAGCTTCAACCTTTTCTCTTTTATTACGACTGCTACTTTAGACCCAAACACTGAAGAATTTTATATCTACACTCTTTTTATGCCATAATTCATATGGTGTCGTACCTTTGACTGGGCTTGGTCCTGATTTGTTCAATACAAAAGTTGCTGTATTAATTGCCTCTGCCCAGAAGGCTTTATCCAATTTCTTGCTGTGTAGCATGGTTCTTGCAGACTCCATCAAGGTTTTCATCTCCCTTTCTGCTCTACCATTTTGTTGTGGAGTGTATATTACTGATCTTTCGTGACGTATACCATGTTTTTGAAGTACTTGATCAACTTCTTTGTTTACAAACTCTAGGCCATTGTCGGTTCGTAGGACTTTTATGCTGTTCTCAGTTGTCTTCTCGGCTATTCTTATAAACTGCTCAATTTTTGTCTTCACCTCTGATTTGTGTTGTAGAAAATATACATATCTGTAATTCGAGTGATCATCTTTCAGTAGAAGGAAGTATTTAGCACCACCAAGGGACGGAATCTCTAGAGGACCGCATACATCGGCATGGATTAATTCACAGTTTTTCGAGGCTCTTGACTTACTAGCAGTGAATGAAGTTCGCTGTTGTTTTCCTAATAGACAGTCCTTGCAGGTGGTGTTGCAGTCTTCGATGTATTTGATATTCTTTGTTCGTAATAGTTGTCTGATGTAGTCATGGTTTTGATGTGCTAACTTTGAATGCCATTCTGACAACTTCTCTGCGATATTGCACTCAGGTAGTTGTAGACCTATTCCCTTTTTCGACTTGTGCGTATTTATGCTGGAGAGTATGTTGTTATTCTTCGGACCATCATTGCAGATTCTCATAGCATGTTCTATTTTATGTGTGTTCTTATGGCAGAAGTCCATGATGTAGAGTTTGCCCTTCCGTGTTGCCTCCGCACAAACTGTACCATTTTTATCTAGCAGTTGGCATTTTTTATCGTTGGATCGCATTGTGTATCCTTTATCTAATGCCCTGCCAACTGAAAACAGATTTACTTTCAGGTCTGGTACATATAGGACGTCAGATAGTTCTGTTCTTATCCACGTATCTCCGTTCCAAGCTCTCAATGTTATTTTCCCTATGCCCTGAACATTTAAGGATGATCCATCACCAATTTTTATTTGTTTCCTTGAGCTTGTTTTGCTTAGATATTCGAACATTTCAGCACATCTACACATGTGGTCGCTTGCACCACTGTCCATGCACCAGTCTTGGGTGCTTAATGCCAATGACCCTATGAATGATACTACACCACTATCTATCTGTTGGCTTTGTTCTTCTGTAATTCCGCTGACAAAGGCATTCGAGATTTCTCTTCTGCTCCTCTCTCTTTCATTGGTTGTTTTAAGCTCTTTATTCCTTTTATACCAACATTCCGCCTGGAGATGTCCTGATTTCTTACAGTAATGACAGGTTTTGGTTCCGTTTCGTTTTGAGCTATTTCCTTCCTTGCAGTCCCTTTTCATGTGTCCTATTTTCTGACATGAAAAACATTTAACTTGCCCTTTGCTTCTTCCAACCAGCGCTGTTGCTGTTTCGTTTCTCTTTAGCCGTTCTTCTTCCGTTATTAACCGAGCGGTCAGTTCCTTTAAGCTTTGTCTTTCAAGAGTGGCTGATTCGAAGGCAGTTACAAAGTAACGATATGTTTCTGGTAGTGACATAAGGATCTTCGTCACGATCATTCGTTCTGAAATTTCTTCGCCAGCTTGCTTAAGTTGATTTTGTAATTCCTCGAGCTGAGAGATAAACTCTGCCACTGCACCTCCTTTATATTCCAGTGAGAAAAAACGTTGCTGCAAGAGATGTATATTCACTTCCGAATGTGGTTCGTAGACGAATTTCAGTTTATCCCACATTTTGCGGGCTGTTTCACACGACAGTATGTGAGTTAGTTGATCCTGTTCCATCCTCGTTACTATGATTTCTTGAGCTTTAGAGTCCTTCCTTTCCCATTCTAACTTTCTTGTAGAATCTTCCGGTTTTTCTTCATTTCCAGTTACAACATCGTACAGACCCTTCGCTCTCAATATGATACTAGTCTGAAACTTCCAGACTACCCAGTTATTTCCGTTAAACTTTAATGACTGTACTGCCTGTTCCATTTTTTTCGAATTAGTTCTATTAAAAAAAGCTCCTTACTTGTACTCTCTCGCTTCTCTAACAGTTTCACTTCCAACCGTGGTGATCTCTGTGGGACGCCACGTACTTCTGAAATGTCCGTCTTCAAATTCAAAAAAAAAGGAACCCAAAAAAGAATTATGAACTCTGTACTGGGCCCATAACCTGTTAGTGGAAGCTTTCTGATCAAACCACACAGGATTTATATGGATAAGAACTTTAATAAAAGAACAAAGGTACTTTTACAAAAAACGGTTGTGTTGTAACTGACCAGCCAACTGACCTCCGACTGACCTTTCTTTGTTCCCTCGGGGTAGGGACGCCTGAGGGTGATGTGCTATTGCGCTAATGTTACATAATACTCCGCGCGCGTACAAAATAGGTCCAGTGCACATAACACGAATGTATCGGAGCAGTGATTGTGGAATGACTGATTGTTATTAAATGCACAACAAAGGGTAAGATTTTACTTTGAAAGCTGTCATTCACTCAATCGTTTAGATTGTGTGTGTTACTTTTTATATCTTTAATTGATTCTGTTAGTTATTTATAATTACGAATATTAACAAAAACATGAACATTTCAGCGTATAAAAGTTTTGTATTCATTGTGAACACAACGTTAATTATAAATTAACGTTGATAAATGGCAGCAGTCAAAGTAAAATTTTACTTAAAATATTTTAAATCGTCGATAACACAATTGTTAACAAATTTTAAATACTAATATTAAATTGGAAAAATATGATGATAAATAAATATTATATATTTAATGCATAGAATTCTGTTTGAATTTTCATTAATTGTTCAAAGGTGTTTATAAAATGGGAATATGCACTAATGTCTTAACGATGAATAATAGCTTAAACAAAACATTGTTAATATCCAATTGTCTTTCGAACAAAATTCAATATTTTGTTGAAATCCTCTACCCGAGAAAACTACAAACCCGATGTATTTTAATTGAAAAAAAGTGTTTTTTATCCAATACGTGTAAATTTGACGCTAATTCCTTACAATGCTACAATTTCATTTTTTTTTATTAATTTTTTTTTTTAAATAGATCACCCAAAGCAATTTTTTAAAGCACCCAACTATTCCGATTGACATTACGTATTATTTCTTATTTCCAAATAGTCTCTGTAAAGGTACAATTTTTGTTAAGAGCAGCATAGACCCCCAGGAATATCTCAACTTCTCTTGCAGATGGTTGACCTGCAGGAATTTCTCTGACGACTTTAGTAGAATTTGTGACGTCGGTTGTCGTTCGGATCCACCTTACCGGCCAGTGACCTCCAGCAATAAGTTGACAGTCAAATCAACAATATTCACTCCAGCCTGCCAGATATCTTCTGAGTGTGTATCTTCAATTTCCTCCTAACAAGGACTAAAGACTATTTATAAATATATCAGAGACCAAAGACATTTGTTACTACCAATCGCCGTTGATATCTTCTGGATTTATATCCATCGGACTTAGGGACAAGGTATCACTTTCTCTAAATTGTGCGATTATCGATCACAGTAGTTTGTGACGGAGATCTCTCTCTGAATAAAGGAAGTTGTTCTTTGTGTCGATTTGCCGAACAGCACAATTATTAACCGTCCTTACTCACGCTAAATAGATATACCGTTCGCCTGTTTGTCGGCATCGTATACAACGATCCTGACTGGTGTCAGTTCCTGACTATCACAGCATTCAGGCCTGTCAATATTGTCCTCGGTCCTACACTAGTAATCAATAATTTAGCCCCCAAACTAGGAAAGGTTGCCCATGCCTGCCTGCTATAGTATATTACTATAGCTTTCTTCCTTTCCTATTTCTTTTCGGCACGAGAATTCCACGTCGCTTGTTTTTACTCTCAAACCAAAATTTTTATAACTAAGACATCCAATTACTCGCTTACAGCTTTCACTGGGACTCTTTCCTATACTTATCAATCAAAGGCACGTAATATAATTGTTTAGTTTCGTCAGAATCAAGTGATTAAAATACTGAAAGTCGGGTTGCACATATTTATTTCATCAGTCACTTCCTTAGTTATCAATCAAAGGCACGTAATATAATTTTTTAGTTTCGTCAGAATCATTCAAGTGATTAAAATACTGAAAGTCGGGTTGCACATATTTATTTCATCAGTCACTTCCTTTATTATACAGAACATATCTTTTATATCACATCATACGGGACAAATCAGTATGAAGTCCTATATGATGATATATTACAATTAATGATTCATAAGGAAATCATGTGAAGGTGATGACGTCAATTTCATTCCCTGAAATTGTTTCCAATGTTTTCTTCTCAATTCTTATAATTTTTTGTTAAAATCAGCATAAAATATTTAAAAATAAATTGCTTACTGATTTTATACAGGTTTAATTTCTGAAATTGTTTCCAATTGTCTAAAAACAAAAAGATGTTTTAAATATTTTCTTCTCAATTCTTATAATGTTTTTTAAAATCAGCATAAAATATTTAAAAATAAATTGCTTACTGATTTTATACAGGTTTAATTATATAGTTTTGCTTAGTTTGAGAACATCCGTAAATCACTTCACGATGTTAGGAGAGAGAGAGGGAATAGTAGATTTTAAAGATAAATGACGCAGTGTCCCTCTAGATCAGGGGTTCACAAAGTTTTGCCTAGGTGGGCCAAATTGTAAATTCCAAAATACACTGACGGAAAAAAAAATCCCAACACCAAGAAAAAATTATTGTAGAGTAATAAAATTTGGACAATGCATTTGTGTAGTTAACATGTTTAATTGATTAAATTTTCAACATCACAGGTTAATTTAAGCTCAAGAAAATGCATTTCAAATGTGAAAT
>AYEL01086371.1:0-23461 GCA_000484575.1 Olivierus martensii
TTTTTTTTCGTAATTTACGCCCTCTTTCCAATCAGGGAGATTACTAAGGGAGCGGGGCCAGTTCCAACCATGAGCTGCACCCACAGCCGTGAAGGGGGACCGGATGGTGAAGGACGGGGATCACCAGCCAGACCCAGTACCCCGAAAAAATCCGGGACCAGACTTGGGTCCTCCTGTGTGGCGCGCCGACAGCCATACCACTCGGCAATCTGGCCAATGTAAAACTGGTTGCATATGTAATGGGCTACATCTCGCGGCCGCGATAATTCGAATTTTGGTATCAAATTATAAACCGCGATAAATCGAAAATCGCAATAATCGAAACAGCGTAATCGAGGTATTCCTGTAATTGGACGGCGCGTACACGCGTTTACGCACGGCACGCCGCTAAGGAAAGCACCGCGTATCCTGTATACACTATTTCGTTGTGTTCTGTACTGGACGTTGGGACACACTCCGTTGTTATATATAACGTTCAGTAATCTCGTCTGAAATTCTGAAAATTCTCGTATTTTTCTGCATTTTTGAAACAATTCGAAACGGTTTTTCTGGACTGTGTTTACTTAAACACACTTTAATCTATTCTAGCTGTGAAAGATATACTCCACAAATAGCTGTTAATTGTTTGAAATGGTTAGCGTTAAAAATTGAAGTATTTATTACTCCTAAATACAGCTTAACTGGAATATGTATACCAGTCCTCTTTATTTGAATAGACTAGGACTATTCACATTTCTCATTTGTTAAAAACAAAGAGAAAAACTAAGTACCGTAAACTGGGGTGACTTAGGCCCATTAGGGTGGCTTTGGCCCAATTTTCGAAACGTGTTTCTGTTTTAAATTTATCACCAATTTTTAAACATGTCATAAAAAACATTTGTTTATTTATATTTTTATTGTTTGGAAACGTTTTAAATTTATCACCAATTTTTAAACGTGTCATAAAAAACATTTGTTTATTTATATTTTTATTGTTTTTTGTTACATCTTTAAAAATTATATCTTTAACACAGTATACAGAGCCGGATTAACGTAGTAGCAAAATTAGCGTATGCTACGTGTCCCGCGCTTTTAGGGGCCTCGCGCCAATAAATATGTACATAATTTTTTGATCATCTAATACCAGCGTAAAACCAATGATCTCGTGATTTATACCATATTTAGCGCCTTTTCATTTGGTGTCACGAAATTTTGAGAGAAAGAGCGTAAGAGAATGACTAAGTGTGACTCTAAACATAAACTTCTACGTGAAATGGATACATCCTATATCATTAACAAATTTGTTCGTGCTAAATGCAAAAAAAAAAAAAATTAATATTTAAACAATAATATTGACTGTGTTGTTACTTTTGATAATGATAATTACTATGCAAATTAAGAATGTGTGTTCAAATATATTTTTGTATTGTTTTATTGTGTTTTTTTTAATTATAGGTCCCCTTTCTCGACACGCGCTACAGGCCCGCACTAGCTTAATCCGGCCCAGAGTATAGTTATATATATTAATTATTGCATTCAAAAGAATTTACAAATTAAATATTGTGTATATATAATATTTAATTCTTAAATCCCTTTTCATTTCTGAATGTAATAATTAAAATTTCAATAACATTACAATATCGGATATTAACCATAATAAATTTAGCAATTCATTAAAAGGTAAACAAATAATGTAATTTTTGAATAATTTGCAATAGATATTTAAAACAGGTCATACAAAAATGTCCGGATTTTTATGTCCATCGAGCTAAAAATAAGAAGACTCCGGGGAAAAATTTAATAAGGAGAAGACGTTCTACAGGAATTATATAGTAAAAGCTATAAAAATGATATCTAAAATCGAACAATACAATTTTCTTAAGTGAAAAGAATATGAAAGTCATTTCCTGATTTTAAAGTTGTTAAATAATTGTTTCTGTTTAATTATAAAATCATTTTCTTACGTGATAGTCGTATCGAAAATTCGAAATAACAATCGATGAAAAATGAAAGAGAACTGTTTTCATAAAAAATAAATAACAGCGAATAAATTGTATCTGCTCTAATACAGAATACAGTATTAAAAAATAAATGTCGAGAAAAATAAGATGTTTTCGGCTATGGGTTAACGAAAATAAAACAATAACATCAATCGAGTACAATAACCGTTTCCAATTACGCGTGTCCATCTGAGAGAAAAACGCTGGCCAGAAACTCTCGAGAGTGGACACACCCCTGAGAGTAACTCGCAGCATTCCTACTAGCGGCTCTCGTCGGGGTGGACATAGTTTTAATATACTCTCGGAGATAAGCTGACGAAATTCCAACGTGGTTCGTATTTTGAGAGCGCTTTTCTGAGACTGCTCAGCGACATGACCAGCCGCTTATTGAACAATATGAAATTCGTCAGAACAGAGGTTTCTGTTGATGATTTGAGATTTCTGTTTCGCAAACTGCGACGGGTAGCATCGAACGTTTATCATATAATATTTTGTTAAAAAAAAAGTAGAATAAAATGGTAATAGGTTGCATATATTTTTATTTTATTGATAATTTTTTAATAATTCGCTTGTATTCTTTAACGCCCATCTATGAAAACGGCTTATTTTTGAAGTATTGATCGGGGTCTTTAATAAAAGTTATAAAGAATACAAATCGAAATATTATTTTACCTTAAAACATTTTTCATACAGAGCTCTGTAAATAGCTGGACACACTTCTTTGACTATTCTACCTATAGTACATACTATACGGAAGAGGTACTGTAGAGAAACAAACACTGATGGTAACGGTTCGCATTAATGACGCTTTTATAATCAAAATATATATGACTTACCAGATGCGAGAAATCTTAGAGTTACCCGATCACGCACCAGTATGGCTTTTCTAAATACGGTATCCTTTTTGAATATAGCTTCGACAATATATTCTACGTCACAACTTGTAAGTCGGCAGAAATTTCTAACTTGTTGAGCGTTTTCAATTTCGAATTCTCTAATTAGAGCAGATTCGGCACCTAATGTACCCCTTCCATCGATCCACGGTTTGATCCGACAGGTCTTTTTGTATTTTAGTTTTCTTCTTCTTTTTAAAAATAACTTCAGCTACTACAGCCGCCGCAGCTTTTCGTTTGTACGACGACGCCACGTGACTACTATCGGAAGCTGTGGCAACGTGGATACGATTTTGAGAGGATTCTCCCAGGACATACTCTCGAGACTAAAAATTTCGAGAAAATATTCTCAAATGGGATAGTTGAGAGTTTCACCCGAGAATTTGCTAGCGCTAGACTCCAGATGGACACGCACTCTAAATAGAAGCGATAGGTACAATTTTCTTGAGAGTTTCACTCGAGAGTTTGCTAGCGCTAGACTCCAGATGGACACGCACTCTAAATAGAAGCGATAGGTACAATTTTCTCAATACTTGGCTTATTTTTTGCATACTAGCTATTTTTATAGTAAATGTGATTTCTTTTCAGATGAAAACAGTTTCTGTAAGGAAAGCCTTCTAACGACAATACAATAATATACGTCATTAGTATTAGGTTTTGGCTTTTGATCTGACGGTGTCGATATTTTCCGACCTCTTAAGTAACATAAAATATAAAATTTAGTTTAAACTGGATGAATTATGCCAGAGATGTGTCGGAAGGAAAAGATACTTTTATTATTTTCAAACTATTTTAATTTTTTTTATTAATTGGAATTGACGATTCAAATTTGGAATCTTATAAGATATTTAATATTTCTCTCAAATATGAATAATATTTAACTTAAAATTAAAGCGACAGAGTCGAATTTCGTCCTTAATTAACGATGCCGGTAATAAGAGAGAGTTAGCGAATATACTCTGCTTAGAATTACTGCCGTGTCAAAACATTTTTTTCATTATACGAAATCAATCGATATACATCGCTCTCTATACATAATTTCCATTTGCCTGTATATTCAAACGCTATCTCGTCCCATAAAATACTGTATCTATAGATTATAGAAGGTGGCAAACCGAAATAAATTTCCTATTTCTATAAAGTGTTTTATTTGTACAGACTGAAAAATTATTAAAACACATTTATAAGATATTTTTATGGCGAAAAATCTATATTTATGACAAAAAGTAATCTCTTTAAATGTTAAATTCTGTAAAATAAACATTAAAAAAGTTAAAGTTTTATCATCATCATTCGACTATTTTATTTGCCGATCTAGTACAGTATTTCAAAAATAATCGTTGGTTATTATATATAAATAGCGTAAACGTACTGTAAAGTCAAATTTGTTTTATAAGTTTTACAGATGGAAACTTGGACATATCGAATAAATTTCTTTACTACTTTGTAACACTTCATCTCGATAATTATTGAAAACAGACAAGAAAAAAGACGTCCGAAATTAAATATACAAGATAAAGTTTGTATTCGATTTTTAACAAAATTTTCTTAAATGCATCATATTTTATTTTTTACCATTCTATATTATTTATTATAGTCTTTTTCTTTGGCTAAATAGGTTAAATAGATCTCCGCTTTATATATACCTGTACAGTATTATTATATTCTGTAAGCGTAATTCTTTATTACTTATTTCGATGGATAAATACCCGTTTCACTGGTTTAATTTGTACATTATCCAACCAAATTTCACCCTATTTTCGATATATATTCTCTAAAACATAAGTCTGCATTAAACGCTTGCCGGTACACTTGTCGATCTAATCAGGAAATAGTCAAGCTTACTATAGATTAACTGATGAAACCGCTATTTATCATTGTTAATTAGTAGACAGACATAACTGGAAGACTAAACATTTTTAGAAGCGCTACAATAAAAAAAGTACAAAATATTGCATAATGAAACTGTTAATACGTAAACTAAACTTAAATACAGTGAGCGTAATCAAGCTACAAGTTTCATAATTTTTGCGTATTTAATAGTTTTGATAAACAGCGATTAAATTTTTTTTTTTATTAGACCAAGTGGTGGCCGAGTGGAGAAAAATTTATGGCGGAGTGACGAATATTTCGGAATTATGGCAATATTTTTGTACAGGAATCCCTCGATTAGTGCGGGTTGGAATAATGCGGTTTTGATTAGTGCGCAAAAACAAATTGAGACTATCCCTTAATATATGCGGTGCCAAATTTGATTAATGCGCTTCGACAAGCGCGATTTTTTTTTTTTTTTTTTTTTTTTTTTTTTTTTTTTTTCGTATTTTTTTTTTTTTTTTTTGCAAACCCTCTGAAGCGTTGGCAACTGAATTTCGGGGATTGTAGTCTACACGATTACAGCGCCGCAATAGATTTATTTAATATTTATTTATTTAATTGTGTTAATATTACGACTTTAGTCGTCTAATTATTATATTTTAAATTCGTTGGTAATTTTATTTATTAATAAATTTAATGTACAGTTTTTTAAAAAAATAAGTTTTGTTATTTTATAAAAAATAATTTTTTTCGTGAAAAATAAATTTGAATTCTTACTATAAATTTTTAAATACCTACACATATTCCTCGACGATTTAAAGTACGTGTAATGCACTATAGATACGTTTCGAGAGAGAAAAAAGTACATGTTTAAAATTTTGATATTTTCCGGGATTCGTTATAATTATTCCCGTTGGTTTTTTAGTTTGATTAGTGCGGTTTTGATATACGCGGTGTATGGCGAGGATTTATTAACCGCACTAATCGAGGGATTCCTGTAATTTATATTCAAATTTCCAAATATTTTATTTCGCTTTAAAAATGATCAAAATACTATAATTTTATACGGTATATGCCTACTCTAAAAATTTAGCAGTTCTATCGGTAAATAATCTATCCATTTCATATTTTAACAAATTCAGAAAGAACAAATATTTTCTATCAGTGGTAATTCGATTAATATATTATAAAATTTCGATAAATACCAGGTTTGACTAATAATGCAATGGATGCACGAAATAATTTTCCAGTTAAAAAATTCTTCCTGGAGACAATATAACGAAGATTGGCCGTACCATCAATTTTCGGTACATACATACACTATCATCGCGTATCTCAATAGATATATATCTTCAAATCGGAGAGAAGAAAAACATACAAAGGCTATTCGTAAGTACATAAACCTGGTGGAAATCACCAAGATTGTACTAAAGAAAAGCTAAACGACTGAAACTGTAGACGAAAGCGGCGGGTAAATAATCAAAATCGAGTTTGTCCTAGTAGAATGTTTTTCAAACTATGCCCGGCTAGCGCCGAGCACACTTTACTAGTAATGCAAAAAGAGGTTTGACGCACACGGATCATTTTGTTCCGTACTTTGATCGGAGCTAATAATATATCATAGTATTAGGCTGAACTCACACTTACCACAACAGAACCACGCCACCACCACAAAACGATGGTTGCTGGTGGACAGTGTGAATTATAATTATATTAATATAGAAACGCGTAATCTAACTCGGACGGACCACTAAACTGAAGCCGGTTTCGATGGCTGTCGCCACTGGTGGTCGATATCATCCATAAAATTGTGGTGGTCAGTGATCGAGACCGACCACTAGTCGCCGACAGCGCTTTCTTTCAATCAGCCATCGGTAACGGATGGCGCGTATATACGCGCAGTCCCGCGCGTATAAGTGGTTGGCGAGTGACTGATTTCGGCCACAACCCAACCACCGCTTTGTGATGGTGGCCTGGTTCTGTCGTGGTCCGTGTGAGTTCAGCCTAAAGGCTGGTTCCCACTAGAGCTACGTTCCGTCTCCGTCCGTCCCCGTCACTCCGTCATTCGTAATCGACTCCGTCAAAAGTGTTCACACTACTATCCGTACATCAATCCGTTTAGCCAATGAGCTAAAGCAACAAAAATTCCAGAGCGAACCAATCACAACAAGTTTATAAGAAAGTGGTTTATACAAACAAAATGGATGACCGTGCTGTTTGGGATTGTGAATTGTTTAGCATCGATTGCATATGCAAAGGCTAAAGGAACGGAACTAGTCTCTTTAATGTGTATGACCGTCGAACTTATAATTAAAACTGGCAGTTTATTGTATTTTAGGTCAAAAAGAGAAAAACGATCAACTCAGTGATAGAGCAGTGGTCGAAAATATTTGCAAAAAGAAATCGATCGTGAAACTTAAAAAGTAATTAGAAAATTATTATATGAATTAATTGCAACAACTATTTCTATATTCATTTTTTGTTTTATCCCATAAGCGAGGATTTTCTTGCACTGCTAAAATAATTCCTTCGATATCCTCCGTCTTGGATATCCTTCCTCGAATGTGATTGGTTGACGGATTCTACGAAGACGGATAGAATAGACTTCCAGTCTATTCAATTCTAATCCGTCTCCGTTCTTCTGTCCGTCGGCTCCGAGTTTGCGCAGTTCAGTAAGGACTTTACTGCGCAGACTCCCGGAAGGAGACGGACGGAAACGGACTCTAGTGGGAACCGACCTTAAGATAGACTAGCCAATCGATATTCTTAAGAATAACTCTGACCAACGATAAAATCTTTAAAAATGATAAAATAAAAATTCTTAAATCGAGTTAGAAATGTTCTTCTAAGTATCGATTTTGTTTTTATTTTTTCCATTTTAAGCTTTTACCGCTTTAATATCTTTACTTCTTCATTAATATATAGTTATTTTTGATGGAGGTATTTTTGATATATCAGAAAGGAATTCTTTAGTCTATTATACGGTAGGTGGAGTTTGGTGCGGGACATTTACATGGCACATCGATAGCAATTTTGATGAAACTACTTTAAATTATTTTACTATAAGTAATTATCCCCAATTTTTGACAATGGTAAACAGTTTCTTCTTCTATTTTTATACCCTTAACCTATTTTAAAAGCTGATGATATTTTATATAAAATTTTACGAAAAAAGATATTTTAAATTGTTAAAACAATTCTTTATCGATTTAGCTATGTTATCTATTCGAAAGATTCTCGATGATCGATTTTGTTAGTTAAGAAATTCGATATTACTCATTTAACCGTGTGTATATCGATACCCAGTTAAATGTGGAAATGCGTAAATGATGGGAATAAGTAACGAAAAGCATTCGTCAATTTATTCAGATTCTGGAAGAAGGTCAGAATTTGGCCAAGAAAAAAGATTTAAAATAAGAGGAAAAACTTAAGGATAAGAAATTTTTTCCATAAGACGAATGAAAATATTTTAATCTGAAAAGAATAAATTCCTTCCGTGCCAGATTTCTGAATTATCAAGAATTCGTTTTATCGAGTCTGGGAAAATTCTTTTCAGTCGATCGATGAGAAATATTTATAAACAACTATCGAGTCTTTTTTGAGGGTAATGCTTATTTTTTAAATAAAGTTTTTCCTCCTTACATATAGGATATTTTTTTATCCGCGTTAATAAATGCCAGTTATTTTATTTATTATTTACAGACACGGATGTAACCTACGATAAATCTACCAATAATTCGATCAAAATATTAATATCTATATTTTGAAAAACGAAATCCTTAAAATTAAAATATTTAAGCAAAAAATAAAGAATGGTAAAAGTTAATTAATTCTTTATTTTTACTTTTAATAAATTGTACAGTTGTTCTACCATGCTGCTATGAGGGGGCCACCCGTTACTTTTATGTTGGGTGTAGAATATTATTATTAAATATCAATTAAAAGAATTCGAGTACTAATAATTCTTATAGTAGATGGGTTATCTTCTATCGCGCGTAATTCATATTCGATAATTGCTCTAAATTAAATAAAATTTATAAAAGAAAAATTTAATTTTAATATTTATAAAAATTAAAATTGTAAGTATAAAAATGTTGGCCCGCATCCAGTTATACGCCATACAACTTCTACATTGGCATTCAATTTTAAAAGGATTAATCGCTATCGACTAAATTTTTATCAAATAAAATCTATAATTAGCTTAATTTGTAAATAATTATTTAATACGGTATAACTTTCTTTATAAAGTATATCAATAGATTATAATATATAATCGAATCGATAAATAACGAAGTAAACACAGACGGTGTATAGAAAATATAAAGTACTGTACGTTGGTTAATGCCATACTCACAGACGAAACCAGCCAGATATTTATAAAGGACACAAAACAATTTTCTACATTCCTAATACAAACCCATTTAATACAAAAAATTGTTTGGGGCCAACAAATTTATCTTCCAAAACAAAAGAATAGTGGCGGACGACTAAACGGAAGAAAGTGTCAATATCTACGTTCTTGGTTATAAAAAAAATGTTACGTCAGAATATATAAACAGCGAACAGATTACCAGTCGGAATAATATTCGGCTATAAAATTGAACTGCAAAATTTTAAAAATTATTCCACAAAATAATTTATTCATTTATGTGTTAACCAACGCTAAGTTCGAGAATGACTGTTCTTAAGTTTTTAGAAATTTTATATCGAAAAATTTATATTACAGCTTCTAGTCTGATCCTCCTCGATATCGGGAGGACTTTCTAAAGCTATTACAGTATTTATTCGAAAGGTTATGTTATCCAATAAGCGGACTCCCGTGCAAGGGGGGATACGTTCCGTCTTATAGGAAATCGCCTATTGTTTATATAGTTTAAGTAATACGCGATTTAAGTAAATATAACATAAATAATACGCGAATACTTATTTATTTATTTATAAATCGAGGACCAGTCTCAATTTTTTCGTCGCGTTATACGGGAGTTTTATTGGATCTATACATCCCGAAGTTAATATCGCGCAATTAGGTTTTCTATCGCAACTTTTAATATGGCATCACGTGATAATATCCCACAAAATACGATACGGATATAACGATCAATTCGCATCTCTCTCTTTCGTTTCAATTCCCGAAACGAATAGAATGAAATTTTTATTAGATCTGCCATTGAAAATACAATGCTGTACAGATGTCGATTTATAGACTCCTCGTCGGTAGATAAAACATCTCAATTTTCATCGATCTCATTGTATAGTTATTTTTTTCAAAGAAAATAACATTAAAAAACGGTCTCGTTTAAAAATCTGTTGGCGTAAATCCTCTTCCGTGTGGGGCGTGATGATAATCGATCAGTTGGCAACCAGTAACTTAACATCGAATGTACCGATATTTATAACCAAATTGGAATATAATCATTTTTAAATAAAAATTATTTTAAGCACGGACGAGGTTGGCTAATTTCGGCCTTATAAATTACTGGAACAAGGAAAACACGTTTAATTAATTTTACGATTAATTTACCGCTCTATTAGGTAAATCCCGACAATTGTCTGAGTAAATTTAAATATTTTACTAGGTAATCGGTAAATTCTTCCAGATATTGAAATTATATAACAAATTTAAATATTGTATTATAGCTACTATCTTACGGCTTCGATGGCTGGAAATGAATAGAGCTCGAGCGAATATATATGGCCGTATTTTGTAGCAAAATATCAGGGTCAGGTAATATTACATTAAAACGCAGTAACAACCAACTAATTAACAAAACTTATTTTCCAAGTAGATCCATTTCATCTTTCCGTTTTCGTATTACTGTATATCCTTAAGGTATTCATTTGGCTACTTTTTATAATCAATATTTAAAAATATCCAATTAATTTCTATTCTATTTTTTCTTTATTTTAGCAATATGAAAATCTAAATTCGACGGATTAAGTAAGTTGATGGAGCCGCTCAAAGAAAAATTTTAGATAAATCGCTTTATATATTTGGGGCGTGAATTCGATTTTATGGGTAAAAAAACCGAGGTTGGAGCCAGTTAACCGATTATATTTATTAATTTTTAACAACATGGAATAATAGGATTAATTAATTAAAGAATACGCTAAGTAGGTAGGAAAGTAGTATACCGCATTGGCTTTTCTTCAACCCATTCTAATCAGAATTCGCAGTCGTTAATCCGACTAATGTATTCCGTTATATAAATTCCGAAATATATAAGAGGCAGATTTTCAAAATTCCTTAGTGTTGAATATATTTATGGCAAATTCCTTATTTAAATAACTCTTCCATTAAATATCGTCTTCGGGCTAGTTCGGCCTTCTTAAATAATTAAAATTCCATTTTATATTAAATAATTACAATACTTTTATTGGTCGGCTAATAAATGTATTCGATTTAGTTGTAATAGTGGAAAATATATTTTGTTTTTATCTAAGTAATGGAAAAATAATTTAATGTCACCACCAGAGAAAATAAGATTTCGATACAGTCGCGAAATCGATTTTCTTTCGAAATTTTTCCAAACCCATAGTCTAGTAGTCGACACCCAAACATTTTTGATGAAAATAATTTTAATATTCGTTTCTTTTCAACTTCGATTTAAATAATGTCTAAAATTGTTTTCGTTTCTTTTACATTATTTGTTAAATAAATAATTTTCTTCTTAAAAATCTCGACTTTCACTATTTACGTGATTACTATTACATCGGAAGTCAGTATCGAGCTCGAGTCTATGGGAGAGCCCGAGTTCATTATGGCTACGCCCACCATATAGTTCATTATTTTTTGGCCACATTACGGTAAATTGCCATAATATAATGAACAATTTTGGCCGATAAGCTATCGGCTTCGAATAAAATCACGATATTAACACGTAGCAAATTATCTGCCTGTCTATTATACACAGATTTCTGCCAATATATACCATGTTCGGATGCGCCATCACGTTCCACACATTCCAATCGATTCTAAAATGGCGGAGAGTTGTAATTTTAAGTCGTTCTCCAAAGGCGGCGCCATTAGCCGTCAAAGCGAGCGAATGGTATTTCAATATTTATTCGAAACTGAAAACCCAGAGGCAGCGTTACATAAAAATAAACACCGGTCTTACTGATACCGCTACCTTTTATATAGAAATAGACTGTTCCGCGCGCATTAATACCGTCGCCAAAATTGGTACTACGCCGCTTCCATAGACTCGATACTGACTTCCGATGCTGTGGTCGAGTATAATTAAACTCGGTACCAAAACAACGACGGAAAAAGATGATACTGTATGTTTTTCGAAATTCATTAAAATTCTAATATTATCTATAATTACGGATCAATTTAACTGAAGTAATTATTTCCATTCTGAAGAGAATTTCAGTGAAGTTCTTTCATTTAAAATAATCGCGCTTTGAAACAGATTAGGAAACAAAATTTTACTATAAGCGAAACATATTTCGTTAAAATAAATAGTAGCGTGGCGCACCGAGGCCCGTGTGCAAACGAAATTGATGGGCATTTATAACTTTTAATCGACTGCGTGCCTAGCGTTGGAATTTAGCGCTTTTCGCACTAAATCCAGTATATTTTCTGTTATCGGTACAAAAATTTTACACCTAACGTTATCGCGTTTTTACTTAAGTTAGCGCTTTTCAAACAAATATTAAAATGTTCTTTTGATGTTTTAATAGAAAATAAGTAAGTTGCGGCTGAAAACATATAAGTTCCGAGTTAGTTAATTCGGTGCCAAGTTATAAGATTAAGCAGAAATCTGATGTCGAGGAGTACGATAGAAGAGGTGGAAAGGGGACGAAATAATTTTTGAACGTCACGGTTATTTGCGTATTTTTAATAAATAAAACGTATTTATTAGTAGGGGGTAAGAAGTTAGGAGTACGATAGAAGAGGTGGAAAGGGGACGAAATAAACGAGTAATTTTTGAACGTCACGGTTATTTGCGTATTTTTAATAAATAAAACGTATTTATTAGTAATAAATATGGCGATTTCCGCACTGCCAAAGGACGCGTCACCGATGCGAAAGAGTGCGCGACACCACAGTTTCCATTCTATACAATATTCGATATTTAAATCATACGAAAAAATTAATTTATGAAAAATCTCGCCTAGTCACGTATTATTAATAATAGAATCAGTAAGTTAACGATCTTTGTTTGGACTAAAAATGGTCAGGGCCAGATTATCCATTAGGCACTTTAAGCGGGTGTCTAAGAACCACCGATCATAAGGGACCTCAAAAGCGGATTAAAATTATCGAAAAATTTTATATTTAAAATCTTTTTGGGCCTATAGACCCGAAAGGGTCTTAATCTGCTCCGAATATGGCGGATAGATTAACTGGCAACTTAATTAGGAAGATAGTTTATTCATGCACGTGGATGTGTACTTTACAAATATATAAATAAGAGAGATTTTATTTTTACAATTTGTTTTCCGTTTCTATAGAATTTATTGTTTTATATAAATTTATGATTTGTATATTTTCTTAGGCGTTAATAACCATATTCTTCTCTAATTTATTTTTCGACATTCGAGGACTTAATCCCCGGCTCCCGTGTCCGCCGTACCCCCGATTGTTACGCCATCGACTATTGGCAATTTAGCCACATCATTGCCTTATAAACAATGTAAAGACGAACGATGATGATGTAAAATTTGATCGTATAGATTCGGATCGATTGAATACACAGGATATTGTATCGTTTTAAATTAATCATTGCAGTCGATTGGAATGAACTGAAATAAACTTTTTCTCAAAACAAAAATATGTACAGTAGAACCGTTCCAATCAAAATTGATAAATTTTGATTGGAACAGTCAGTTAATCTATAATACAGCGTGTTAAAATGAAACAAAATGATTACACTTTAATTAAATCGAAATTTTCTCAAAACAAAAATATGTACAGTAGAACCTGTATAAGACCGTTCCAATCAAAATTGATAAATTTTGATTGGAACAGTCAATTAATCTATAATACAGCGTGTTAAAATGAAACAAAATGATTACACTTTAATTAAATCGAAACATATGTTTTTGTTACAGTTAATCATTAATTCAAAAACGCAACATATTTAATTAGTATGGGAAAAACTCAATAGTGCTTTGTCGCACTCCATTTTTTTTTTATAATTTCTACTGCGAAGCAGTGTTCGATATAGTTTAATTGAGACAACAATTTTTTATTATTTTCTATTGTCGGTGCCAGTTTAATTCTTCAACATGTTTCTCGCAAAGTGTCATTCGCTTAAATTTGCGATTTCCCTTGTTCCTCCATTTAGTCAGAATTTCTTTTTGAGACAATATTTTGTGGATCTGTTTTCTCCACGTTAAATTTTTCTGCTAATGCTCGTCAGAAAGACCTTTTTTACTGTCTTAAATCGTTTTTATTCGCTGTTCTAAAATCGAGGCATTAACTTTCCGTTTAGCCCATGGTTAGCCATGTTTCGACATTCAAGTGCAGCGATAGCATCACACGTGTATGAGATTACATTTGATTAATACGCTTGCGTAGAACACAAACATCCTGATCTGGTGGCTGATTGTTTTCACTTTCCCTATATCACTTCGCCATAGGCCTTCGAGTTTTGATTTTTAACGTTTTTAATATAACATTTAATTATCATATCATAGATACAAATCTAAGAACACGCATATTAAAAAGACATCGCATTAAAGTAAAAATGACACCATGATTTTGTTACTCCAGCGCTCTACATCATTCTTGTGATAATGAATGATGGGGAAAAATTCGTACGGTGCAATTTTTTCAATTGTAATGGTTTGGCTTAAATGAAATTTAAGTTTAAAAGAAAGCGATACTGATGTAAGCGATAAAGATAGATAATTAGTAGCGATGTTAAAAAATTATGGTCGTCATAGACGGTTTCACTTTATGTTGCTGTATAAAAATGATGGTCGTCTTATGGAGGGTCAAATATCATTATTTCTGTAGGAAAAAATTTGGTTCCCATAAAATGGTGGTGGTCTTCTTATACAGGTGGTGGTGAAGTCAGTTTTCACTATATATAAATTCAATCTAGGCTTTCTCCAGCCAACAAAATAAAATCTGATTTGAAAATATTGCTTTCGGGAGACTTCATAAAATTCATATTTAATCATATTTTATCGCTCAATTAGTATTTTGCAAAATTATCGGAGAAAAAGTTTATCATAGTCGATCCACACCATGTATTTAATAAATCTTATAATTTTGTTTTTATGAATCCAAAAATATAAAAAATGACATTTAATACAAAATTAAGAAGGCTTACAGTGAAAGAAACATAAATTACTTTTATTTCAAAAACAATAAAATAGATTTGAAAGATGAGGTTAGCTAGATTATTATATTTAGTATCGTCTATTTTTCCGAAATGAAAACTATTTCATTAAGAATCCATATGGCTTATTGGTATTATCTGACTAATAAGATAAAACTTCCGAGGCAATAGAACAGATTTGAAAGATGAGGTTAGCTAGATTATTATATTTAGTATCGTTTATTTTTCCGAAATGAAAACTATTCATTAAGAATCCATATGGCTTATTGGTATTATCTGACTAATAAGATAAAACTTCCGAGATTCGTCTTTGCGCAGAATTATAAGCCAACAATCAGAAATTTTATCCATACGTAGTAGTCAACCCAGTAAACGTGTATCGGTCATTTATGATTAATAGCATACAGAAATAGAATAGTCATAAGCATCTTATGACTATTCTATTTCTGTATGCTAGACTATTAATTTTAATTTATTTATTTGTCAAAAAAAGTATTTATATTGTCCAAAGTTCAATTTCAAATTTTAACTTTATATTATGATGAAATAAAAATTAATTCATCATAATGAATGATGAATTTTGATTGGTACTTTTATGCGACTATTAATTTTAATTTATTTATTTGTCAAAAAAAGTATTTATATTGTCCAAAGTTCAATGTTTTATTTCAAATTTTAACTTTACATTATGATGAAATAAAAATTAATTCATCATAATGAATGATGAATTTTGATTGGTACTTTTTTTGGCAAATAAATAAATTAAAATTAATAGTAGCATCTTATCATCTATTCTATTTTTTATCAGGTGTCGGGGAGTGAATCTCTTTAAAAAAAAATTCGTTACTCCAACAATTTATTAAACCAGCGGCACATTTTTGACTCTAGATTTATCGATAAAGTTTTCTCTATTTTTCCAGCCCTTTCAAAGCGTACTACCGTATATTTTATTGGACACATTTAATGTTTATATCGGCGCGGTTAAATAGGAATTCAATACAGATACTGTATTTATCATTTATAACAACAAAATTGAACCCCGATTTTACGGATCGAAAGAAGAAAGAATATCGAAATATTAAGATCGTTATTATACAAAATAGTGAAGTACAGTATCTATGACAAATAAATAAATTAAAATTAATAGTAGCATCTTATCATCTATTTTTTATCACGTGTCGGGGAGTGAATCTCATTCGTTACTCCAACAATCTATTAAACCAGCGGCACATTTTTGACTCCAGATTTGTCGATAAAGTTTTCTCTATTTTTCCAGCCCTTTCAAAGCGTACTACTGTATATTTTATTGGACACGTTTAATGCGCGGTTAAATAGGAATCCAACACAGATAGTCATTTATAATAACAAAATTGAACCCCGATTTTACGGATCGAAAGGAGAAAGAATATCGAAATATTAAGATCGTTATTATACAAAATAGTGAAGTACAGTATCTAATGCATGAAATATCGAGAAAAATATTAAAAATAAATAATATTTTAAATTAACCAGAAAATATAGAATTGCGTTAAATACGAATTTATCATTCAACCCAGAAACGAATGTACACCTACATATTTTTAATTGATTTTTATTTTTTCGGAAAAAGTTTGATTTCAATCGAACGCTTACATAAATAGCCAAATATTAAAATATGGCTGACTGAAAACTCTCACCAAGTATTCGGAAAGCCGAAATTTCAGTTTATCCTAATCGTGTATGCCAATCTCTTACCAGATTGGAGGCATTATTATTTCAGAGTCTATATTCATATGATAATAAATTCACTATTTCAGGGTCTATCGCATCTTCTTATAAAAAAAAATATAATACCCGCTTTTAAGAACTGCAGTAAATATAGTATAGCGGGCGATTGATGAAAATCCCACAATAAAGCCAATAAATGCCTTTATAACAGACCTAAATTGTACCGGGCCATCGTATTGGAGCGATTGATGAAAATCCCACAATAAAGCCAATAAATGCCTTTATAACAGACCTAAATTGTACCGGGCCATCCGAGGATTTCGGTTTTTCCAGCCCACATTAAACAAAGGGTTAAAAAATAATCAAATATACCAATCTATTTTATTGGTACATGGTTCTTGGAGCTACATCGATGAGAGAGCGTGTTTCATAAATTTCTAAAGCTTAGTTATGCCACCGGTGAAAAAAAGATTATATTAAATAGGAATGGATTAATATCGATAATCTTCTTATTTAATATAACAATATAATTATCATTTAAATTTTAATGCCAGTTATTCTAATTTTCCGTTCGAATTAAATTTCCATCTACTACATTTTTAGTTGATCAAAATGGCCGGGAAAATAACATTTATTCGCGGTCAATAAAAAACTGAAAAATTTCGGTTGTAGTCGTTTGGCCATCTGGAAAGCTGCGGGTTGGTCATTAACTTGAATTTTGGCAATAACAACGATTTCGATTGATACGTAGCGTGGGTAATGGCTACATCGGATTTTTTGATCCAAACCATATACGAATTGGGTAGGTCCAACTATTTGTCCGTTGAAACACGATACCAAGCGAAAATATCCTGAATACGCTATCGGTATATGTTATTAAATGATAAATATCTTTATTGGGTTTAAAATTATTTCTTACCCACGCTGTAGATATCCGACAAAATATACAGTAGTACGATTCGAAAAATAGCTAAAACTTTGATTAAAGAATCAAAAGATATAGACTATCGCTTTATAGATGGTTGGAGTAACGAATTGTTTGTTTAAAAAATTGATCATTTCTTAGCATATCCGACAAAATATACAGTAGTACGATTCGAAAAATAGCTAAAACTGATTAAAGAATCAAAAGGTATAGAATATCGCTTTATAGATGGTTGGAGTAACGAATTGTTTGTTTAAAAAATTGATCATTTCTTAGATTCCGACGAAAAAATTAGAAATATTTCGGAGAAAACAGAAAATAGCGATATAATATTATGACGTAACCGAGGAAAAGATCGGTGCATATTTTTCTGGCAATAGATATTGCCCGATTTGAATGAAATATTATGGGAACGGGATTATTAAAAATGATCGATATTGGATCGCATTGTCTGGATGTTTGTGTCAAAACCAGTGTTGCGGCGTTTTCGAATGTTGCAATATTTCAAACAGCTAATCAGACATACCAGTACAATTTCCTAATTTTGCAAATTATTCATTTCCGTATTCGCTTTATTGTTTCGAATGTTGTAGCGTATTCTTTAGTTGTGATCAGATTACCCGACACTCGGGGGAACATGGCACTTTTTTTTAAATATTGATCCTTTGGAATTCTTCTTTTATTTTTATATTCCTTTAATAATTGTAATTTATTCTGACAAATGAATTTTATTTCGGATCAAAATAAGCCCCTGTGAAAGGAAATGTTGCCATATTCTACGCTAATGGGAAAAGATTAACTGGCCATTGACCTATTTCGATTAATAATTTGGCGCTACAATTTTTGTAGTCGCTGGAAATTCTTTTACTTTTCGCATAGACGAGCAAATTTTTCATTATTATATAAAATGAACAGGGCGATATATTTTAATGAAGTTTTAGATTATTACCAGCTAAAAAGTCACGAAAATATGAGCGATCGATCGGGTTATAAAGATATAAAATAATGTAACCGCATAGACGAGCATATTTTTCATTATTATATAAAATGAACAGGGCGATATATTTTTATGAAGTTTTAGATTATTACGGGCTAAAAAGTCACGAAAATATGAGCGATCGATCGGGTTATAAAGATATAAAATAATAATGTAATCGTTGTCGATTCTAATAACTGTTATTTAGATAATAAACCAGTTGGCAGCATATACGACATTTATGGCTTAAACTAGCGATTATTGTATCGATTTGTTGGCTACTTAGTTATAAACGAAAAATACTATTCTTTTATTAAGCGGACAAAAAACACATATTTAAAAATTTTATTCATATTGAAACTATAAAACAAGTTATTACGATTAAATTCCAAATAAATTTTTGAAGCAAAAAATAGCGATACTGTACTATACAAATAGTGAATACAGTACAGTAGCCTACTTGACTTTCCCATCAAGGTCGAGCGCTGTACTTTATTGACCTCGATGGATTTCGGAGAGTAAAGAAATGTCCCATTTTATAATACTATATTTGATTTTATATTACACAAGATTATCCAATTAAAATACAATCCAATTTGTCACAAATTTTATTTAATCCTAGAAGCGCCTATATGGCATTTCTAACCTCCATCCGCTAAAGAGAATTAATTAATATCAAATTTTCACATTATTTTTTCATCAAATGGCATAAAAAAATTAGATTAGACTCCAGAATCCTCGGTATCAATTATAGTAAATTATAGGGGGTCGAAAAATTCATTAAAATTTTTATAAAATATTCAAAAATAATGTACTTATAAAACTTGAAATAGCCGAAACTGGTAAAATTTAAATACGCAAAATCTATTCTAATATGTTTTAAACGTATTCTGAAAATTTCGTATTGATATATTAAATTTTTGGACCTAAACACATTTACAAGTCGAGAATTTTCACTAGCTTTTTGGCCTCCAACCACGTCCCTACTACACTAGATTTTTATTTAAAAATCTGTTGATGAATTATATAAAGTTAATACTTAAAATAGCTATTTAATACTCAAAAGTTGATTATTTTTTCTATATTGTATCATTTTAATGTAAAAATTGGCTAAAATCGAAAGAAAATCTTTTGTTACTGTCCGCCTTATTGTTTCTTAAATATTTTGATGGATCGAAATATTTTCCATGCAAACGAAAAGGTATGTATTAATAATATAATAATTTGATTTTAATATGAGCTCTTCTCTTTTACTAATGCGCTATCAGAAATAAAAGTTAAGTTAAAATAGACTCATAGATAAAAAATTAAAAAAATCCCTAATGCTGGAATTCCCGAGAAATTTTTTTTAATCCCGAATCCCCAGAATGAAAACAAGGACCGGAAAAGCCAGACATTTCGTATACCCACATCCGTTCTTTCAAATTTTGATTTTGAATAATAATCAGTTTAAAAAATAACAAACAGCTTCGGTAATCGTAATGCTACAGTCATCTAATTTTCAGGCAAAAATCGATAGATAATCGCGAAAAATCGACCGTGTCTATCAACTGTCATTCACCTCTGACACCCCATCCTATATTTTCAGATATTTTACCAGACGTTTGACCTCGATGTATCGATCATTTATTTATCTGGCCGAATCCATTACAGCTGTGAATAATACATGATAGACTCTCTATAGTTTAGTATTGGGCAAAAACAAAAATAAAAAATATAGACACACAAGTTCGAAAAGTGCTTTAAACTTCTTAAAAATTTAAAGTTCATAACGTTGAAGAGAACAAATAAATTATAAAAATAAAATCGGAAGACCCGAATGCTGGAATTCCCGAGAAATTTTTTTAATCCCGAATCCCCAGAATGAAAACAAGCACTGGAAAAGCCAGACATTTCGTATACCACATCCGTTCTTTCAAATTTTGATTTTGAATGATAATCAGTTTAAAAAATAACAAACAGCTTCGGTAATCGTCATGCTACAGTCATCTAATTTTCAGGCGAAAATCGATAGATAATCGCGAAAAATCGACCGTGTCTATCAACTGTCATTCACCTCTGACACTAGGATATGCCTATATATATATGTGTGTTTGTGGAAAACGAACTCCACATTTCTTTTTTTTTATTTTGACCCGATTGTGCTTAAATTTTCAGGAAATCTCAAATAAGAAAGACCTCCACGTTAATTAACATAGTAACACGTACATTCCAAATTTGTTCGAAATCGTATGGACGATGTGATCTACAGAGACATTTCTAGACAAGAGATCTTTTAATTTTAGCCCAACTGGGCTAAAATTTTCCGATTTTAATTAAACTAGGATATGCCTATATAGGCCTATATGTGTGTGTTTGTGGAAAACGAACTCCACATTTCTCTTTTTTATTTTGACCCGATTGTGCTTAAATTTTCAGGAAATCTCAAATAAGAAAGACCTATATCCCAAATTTCATCATATCGGTTGAACGACGCGATCTGTAGAGGTTGGCGGAGAAGAACGAAAATTTTGCAATTTTTAAAGTTCTATTATTAATTGGATTTGAAGCTTCAAATTTAGCAAAACGTGTTCTATCGAATACTTTTCTAGAATATAATTATTAGATTAGTAGTACATTTAGGACTAAAGTTACAGCGTAATTAGTCAGTCACTGATTACACCGGTCAGCAAAACTAATTTTTTTCTTTTAAATGGAAAGTATAAAGTACACAAATAGTATTTATTTATGAAAATGCTTGTCTTAGTTTTACTCCGCTTCTATTTCTATCAGCAAATGGCGGGAGTTTTTCTGAACCCATAACCAGTTCGTCTAAAAGCGAGTAAAGGATGGAGATCGATGGGCTTGGATTCTCCACGAAAATTCTGGATCCAGAATCGATCTCGAATTTTCCAAGCAGAAAACCATTGCTTTATCATTGATATACGTGAAAGTCGATAGGACTTGTAGTAAGGATTTGTCTTTTCGTGAAGGATATTGAATTAATTCCCATCCTATATTTTCAGATATTTTACCAGACGTTTGACCTCGATCTATCGATCATTTATCTATCTGGCCGAATCCATTACAGCTGTGAATAATACATGATAGACTCTCTATAGTTTAGTATTGGGCAAAAACAAATATAAAAAATACAGACACGCAAGTTCGAAAAGTGCTTTAACTTCTTAAATATTTAAAGTTCATAACGTTGAAGAGAACAAATAAATTATAAAAATAAAGTTTAAAAAGTATTCACCTCTGACATCGACCCATAGAATGCGCACCTCCTAAATTTAATAATAAAATAGTGTATTACAGTCAAACCTTTCGGTTCACCAACTTAATTCCTTCCTGAAGGTCGTTTGTAAATTTTTATTTTCAAGATAACTTTGAAGAATGTTTTAAAGTTTGGATCGACAGTCATAGAGTATGTCGGGGAAATACTCCACGCTGATACAAATACTGTCAAACCTCGGTTTACCAACGCCTCGCATCACGAACAATTCGTTTACGAACACAAAGTGTCTCGGATGACGTACTGTGTCTCGAATTACGAACACGCGAGCCGTTAACATAAACATTTTCAATGATAATGCCATGTGCCACTTTAGAAACATTTTAAAAGATAGACGAAAACAAATCACACTGGGCAACTTTTTAGCGAGACAGAGGTCCAGTGGGTCTGAAGCGGAGACAGAAAAAAGAAAAGATAGACGAAAACAAATCACACCGGGCAACTTTTTAGCGAGACAGAGGTCCAGTGGGTCTGAAGCGGAGACAGAAAAAAGAAAAAGAATCCCCTTCCAAACAATAAAATTTCACTTTCTCACCACTTTACACTTACGTCGTCAACTCTCCTCCATACAAGTATGATAAAACTAAATTAAGTTTTAGTCTATATTTGATATCTGTTTGGTGTTGCGTTTATCTTTTTTGCGAACACGCGAAAAAGATAAACGCAACACCAAACAGATATTTTGATAGAACAGATTTAATAATAAAATAATTTAGGACGCTCTGCCTCCTAAATTATTTTATTATTAAAAAATAGTGTATTACAGTCAAACCTTTCGGTTCACCAACTTAATTCCTTCCTGAAGGTCGTTCGTAAACCGAAACTATTTTCCCCATAGGAATTAATGTAAACTGGATTAATCCGTATCTGGATCCCAGATGACTGCTTATTTAAACTTTTACCACATTACTTTGTGCACGAGTTCTTAATACAAAATCAATGGAAACCATTAAATCTATCGCAAAAAAGATAAACGCAACACCAAACAGATATCATTAACTGGATTAATCCGTACCTGGATCCCAGGTGACTGCTTATTTAAACTTTTACCACATTACTTTGTGCACGAGTTCTTAATACAAAATCAATGGAAACCATTAAATCTATCGCAAAAAAGATAAACGCAACACCAAACAGATATCAAATATAGACTAAAACTTAATTTAGTTTTATCATACTTGTATGGAGGAGAGTTGACGACGTAAGTGTAAAGTGGTGAGAAAGTGAAATTTTATTGTTTGGAAGGGGATTCTTTTTCTTTTTTCTGTCTCCGCTTCAGACCCACTGGACCTCTGTCTCGCTAAAAAGTTGCCCAGTGTGATTTGTTTTCGTCTATCTTTTAAAATGTTTCTAAAGTGGCACATGGCATTATCATTGAAAATGTTTATGTTAACGGCTCGCGTGTTCGTAATTCGAGACACAGTACGTCATCCGAGACACTTTGTGTTCGTAAACGAATTGTTCGTGATGCGAGGCGTTGGTAAACCGAGGTTTGACAGTATTTGTATCAGCGTGGAGTATTTCCCCGACATACTCTATGACTGTCGATCCAAACTTTAAAACATTCTTCAAAGTTATCTTGAAAATAAAAATC
>AYEL01086372.1:0-86948 GCA_000484575.1 Olivierus martensii
AAAAAAAAAAAGTCGGTTTATTAACGTTTCTTTTTTTAATTAGTATATGCAAGACACTCCAGATGGCGGTAAAGTTTAAGTGTTGTTAAAAAAAAAATCAATCCAAAATCTTTTTTTTTTTTCATTTCACAAAAATCATTGAATTATTGAATTTGGTAAATATATAAATATCCAAATTTCTCGCTTATATCGCACCCTTGCTACAAAAGTGACACAACTCAAAAAGCTGTTTTTCAATAAATGGAAAACTGGTTTTCAATAAATAGAAAACTAATTTTCATGAAAATTATTGTCCAATTAAATATTATTAGCAAATATCTAGCAGACATTATGAAGTTAAGTAAATGCACTTTTGATGATTGCTAGAGTAATGCTTATCTAACTCATTAATGGTAAAATAGAAAATCTGAATCTGAAACAGGGATTTAGTCTTGCTAATATTTCATTTCTTATTTCTTTTGAAGAAATTGATTTTCGGTTAGTATATTCCATTCCTCGTTTTCTTATTTGAATGCCTTTTGAATACATAACCAGCGATGACGTTGCACTAATTCATTCTTTTGTAAATCATTTAATTCATTGATATGAAAAACTTGATTTACAAAACTTTCAAACTATTATAAATCAGTTAAAAGTTACGTCAAAAAAGTTTTACGTAAACAATTACGTACTATATAACATAAATTTTGAATTTGAATATTAATTTAATAAATATATAACAAATTGATGTTTTGTAAATTTTTTATTGCATAGTTATAATCCTATCGATAACAGGTGGATGTGTTATAAGCGAAAGAAAAGTTCCCTTACAGTATCTAGCATATATTAAGATTTCATTTTATTATTCAGAATAAAGATTTCATAATAGAGAAATCTCAGAATTAGTATAGTGATTCATTTAATTTAGAAAATACTTCAAAAATCAAAAAGAGTTTCGAAAATAATAATAAATCGCTGCAAAACAAAAACAAATAAAAATGTTACATATTTGTGAAAACATTTCATAAAATTAAAAAAAAAATTCTAAATATGCAATCTTTTCAGATATTACAAACATTTCGCAATTTATAAACAAGCATATGAGTTTATATTTTTAAAATAATATTAGAAGTTATGTAAATGTTAAATATATTAGAATTTTTTCACAATTTAAGACTAAAATATAAATGTATGCAAAATATATTTATGAAATCATAAACAGTATAAATACTGTAATAGTGTTTCTTTATTTTACAGTATATACTTTCTGCTAAAGAATTCTTATTTATGTGTAAAGAAATTATAAAATTGAACTCTTCCTTCGTGATAGATATGATTAAATATGGACATTGAATTATCTATATATCTTGAATTTGGGCTACAATATTAAAGCAAATTATTACATCATTAGAAATATTCTCAACATTAAAGCTGGGTTGAAGAAAAGATTAAGAGACTAAAGAACCTAACTTTAATGTTGAGAATATTTCTTCAAAAACATTTAATTCTGGAGAATATGAGGGCATTAAAGCTGGGTTGTATTGAACCTAACTTTAATGTTGAGAATATTTCTTCAAAAACATTTAATTCTGGAGAATATGAGGTCATGCTTGATGCTAACATTACCATATATTTAGATATAGTACTACAGTAAGACCCCGCTTAACGCTGTTTCGTTATGGTTTTTCAAACCGTTATTCTTACATAAATCCGAAATCGCAGGAATTTGTTGCATTGATACTCCTATGCCATCTGACAGTGCATTTGATATCAGTGCAGTGCAGTACATACGAAAATTGCTGTCGTCAGACTTCATATTTATGATCTGTTATCAATGTTATTTTACAGTAATAAAAATAACAATTAGCCCATTTTAGTTTTAACCTGAATGCTGCCACTTTAAACTATAGTTCCTTGAAGTTAGAATGTTTTTCTTTCATCAATATTTTTTCATTGTTTATAGTTTACTATCATCTGATTACTGCTTTTTGTTCTTAAAACTTTTTATTTTCTAATTTTAAGAATTTTTCATCAATGATTTATGAATACAAATCGATATTAGCAATAAAAATTGTCTATAATTAATGTAATACAATAGTAATAATACATGTTACAAAATAAAATAAAAAGTGCTATGTATGTATTTTTTATTTATTGTCGTGTTTCACCTATCCTCGTTATTTACGTGTTAAAATGACCTCGTTTAACGCTGTTTCATGTAGCGCTTTGTTTCCTTGGAACATATCCCCGCGTTAAACGGGGTCTTACTGTATTAGCATCAAGCAATGAGTGACATTTATAGAATATGAAATTTTTTATCTATTGTCAAACAGTTTTTCTATCAGAGTACACATTGTAAGGACGCTTTGTAGCCTTATACAGGGTGGGCCAAGATAAACCGAACCCAACCAAGTAATCTTCTCCCATGTCGGGTTCGGTTTATCTTGGCCCACCCTGAATTATGGCAATAGAAAATATAACTAGAATACGTTTACGTCTTTATTTGAGGGACATAATAAGCCTTATTCCTGCTGGTACTAGTGAAATATTCATAACAGCTATGGTAATTCAAATATAAACCAATTTTATCCAGAAATAGTAGTGACACACAGTATTATAACGAAGACAAAATTTTTATAATCGCTAATTATTCATTAATAGAAGTGCTGATTCATTTAATCCTTTTCTTTGAAATGCTTCCACAGTGGCTGTAACATTACTTGTGAAGCTTTGCGCAGGTAATGTTACCGCCACTGCGCAAAGTGGTTTGCATAGCTTTGCCCAGTGGCGGCATCATTACCTGTGAAGTTTAACTGAGGTGTGATTATTGCTAGTTGAAAACTTTTCCTTGAAATAATGTATTTAATTCTGTTCGTGTATTTACTAGATTTAATTCTGTTTGAAGTTCGTTAAATCTGATATTCAAAATATGAAATATGGATTTAATGCACATCAAAATTAATAAATTATCATCCTGTACTATTTCATTTATATAATTTAATATATATATAAGAGTTACTTCTTAACACTTTTTCAGCTACTCTTTTTTATATACTGTAATTCATATTTTAACTGTATCTAGAAATCCTTGGGCTAAATTATACAGTATACTGTACAGTATTTGTTTACATCAATTTTATTCTAATTTTGATGCAATCAAGTTTATTTTATTGTTGTTTATATTCATTAATATTATAATATTTACCTGTTTGAATATAACGTTTCCTTTATCCCATAATGAGTATTTTCTGATGAAGAAAGTTATCAAAAAGTTTTCAAAAAATTAGAGTTCTGTCAACGATCGTTGAGTTTTGTATAAATAATATCGTAATTTTTATACTGTAATATATTGGCTGAACATTTGATATATAAAATATTTATATTAATATCCAATTTTATTTTTCAAATTACATTATTAACGGTTTTCTAATATTTTAGAAATCTTTCAAAAGCTAATTTTCGAAATTATTTTCTTTTCTGAAATTGTTTACTTTCATTTATGAAAAGCTTTCTATTATTATTAAGTATTTATTTTAAAACATGTTTGCTCTTTCATGAAAAGATTTAATTATTTTTGAAATGTTTTCCTAACATAATGAAATCCTTGTATTAATGTTGAAATTTCCTTGTTTATTATAAGTTGTATTATATAAATCTTAATTGATACAAAGCAGTAAATTATGAATTCATTAAAACTCTTTTCAAAAAATACTCAGTAGAAAGATGAAATTTGGAATAGAAAATCTATATGCTATCAATACACTTATTCCCTGAGCTGAAATATTCCAGCTTTTCTCTAAAGCAGAATAAATGCACTATAAAACTGTTTTGTACTATGAAAAATTACTTTATAATTATTAGAATTCTGGGCTAACTTGAAATTTCTTCGGATATATTGTTTATAAATAAATATACTTTAATGATTTATTCGTTTTTATAATGATCTACATATATTACAGACACAAAACAATTTTTCTGTTAGATACGAATTCATATATCACTGTAAGTAAACTGTTCGATTTATAAACTATGCATTCTCAGAATCAAAATCTGAAAAACAGGTTAGTAATGGAAATTTAAGTAATTAAAAAGTTATTATTATTTTAATTATTTCGTTTCCGTTACTTTAATTTTGTTTTCGCGATTTTAGAGATACTTAGTTGCTAATATATTATCTTATGAGCCTAAATCAGTGCTATCCACTGAAGACCTCGTCCCAGAATGACTACAATGAAGAATTCACTTGTAGCCTACGAATAAAATTCACTTCTGTCTGGAAATTTATTTTGTTTAAAAAATCAACTTTAAAATATTCTTTTCATACACATGTAAAAAGTAATGTGAAATTTTAAGAGTGCATATTTATATTTGCATAATATAATAAACAGTTCCTAATTGATAACAAAATTTATAATGTTCTGTATCCTATAATAATGAATTATATATTTCCCACTAATATGTTGTTTGAATAAAACTGGGAACGCTAATATAAAGATGTTGGACCGCGCTATTATAAATGGCAGTGAATTAATTCATTTGAATATCTGTTGATTTACAAAAATATACTAAAACTAGCAAAGTATGCCCGGCGTTACCCAGACATAGTTTGTAAACATATATAATATAATAGTAAAAATTTGATTTTGATTATTTACATGTTGGTTTAGTCTACAGTTAAAAATATCCCTCATAATTTCCAGAAGATTCACGAAGTTATGAGTCTATATGTCTTCCTGCTCTTTGATTTGAAAAAGGTTTACTTGGAGGAACATTGAAATTCGTAATGCTGTGATATTGTGTACTACTTACCAAAAACTTCATCATTTACCCATCTTCATTGTATTGTATTCCAGGAAGAATTTTTTATTGGAAAATTATTTCGTGCATTGATTTCATTTGTTATTTCAAACTTCATGCTTATTGAAAAGTTATATTATCAGATTAACTGAATTACAACTGGTAGAAATTATTTGTTCTTTCTGAATTTATTAAAGAAAAAAATCGCCAGATCAGTTATCAATATTATATCACGGTTACGTCATCGGCGTGCTTATGAAGTATTTGAAATAATTATTTTTAAATTATCCCCAAAAATATTCTTTTTTTAATAATTAGAAGTAGATTAGCTGGAAATCTAATATGCTGTTAAGAATATCAAAATTTTTAAGAAAATTTAATGAAATTTTTCATATTTCTATTTGTTTGAAGATGTTTTAAAAACAATTTTTACAAATACAGTGGTGCCTCGCAATTCGACAATTGAGTTTCGCAGGATGGTGCATGCGCGTGCATGGAATTGTGTGATGTCATTTGCTATTTAGATCAGTTTTTTTTGGACTACTTTAGTGTTTACCCGTGTTGTTTGTGTTAATTTTCGATTCTACATTTTTTTGTAGAAAGTAAAAAATTTGTAATTATTATTATTTTTTCGAGTGAAATGTAAGGATGAGTTGAAGGAAAACTAACCAGAAGAATAATTCCGTAATGAAAAACACTTGATTGAGTAAAGAGACGAAGAAAAAAATTGTAGATAAAGTGCGGAGAGGTAGAACAATTAAAATGTAACTCGAGTATGGCCTTCTGACGACAACTGTGGCAACGTTTTGCAACAGAGAGAGAAGATTATGGGTGCTTGGGTGCCTGCTGGAAGACTTCATTCCAACATCCAAGGGCTAATAAAGATCGCGGCTGTTGCTGGAAGACTTCATTCCAACATCCAAGGGCTTATAAATTGTGTGTTGTGTATAAAATAGTGTATTTTGTAATTTAATATGTTATACAATAGTAAAGCATATATAATAAAGTAAATAATTTTCTATATTTATATTTTTTAGATTTCAATTAATATTCACATCAATTTATTGATTAATATTATTTTAAATAAAACATATTTTCAACATTTTAAACTTATCATAAACAATCATTTTGTTTTGTTTGAAAAATCAAAATACGTTATTATTATTTGTTTTTTTTTATATATATTAAATTGGTATTCCGTTCATTGTTCTCAATTTTAACCTGTCAATAACGTATCTCTCTGACAATAACTTCTTACTAGAAATATCTATACTATTCACGCATTCCTTCATGATTAGATTTAGAATCTGACAAAATGTTCACTTTCCAAACAATGTTAACCTCTTGTTCTGAAAGGAATAAGCAAGGAACTCCTGAATTATTACTCTTTGTTGCTACTGTGTTGTTGATATTTTATTTAATCTTGTTTATTGAAATAATTAGATTTGAATATATTCTTTATCAATTTTTTCTAGGAAACGTATAAAAATTTCGGGACTGTATTATTTAATATGATAAAATTTCACATAATTTATAAATTGTTTAATAAAATTTCAATTTAAATGCGTTATTGAATATATCAAATGTATATAGGCTATACAATATACTGCTTATTAAAGTTCCCATTAAGCCATATAAGCGATATAAATGTATATCGTAAAAGGGAAAATAATAAATGAATTATTTATTTTAAAATAATTTTAACGTCTCATTTAACTGTTAATATAACTTATTATATTAGTATACACGATACATATATATAAATTAAATGTATAAAATTTTCTTTCCATATATTTTGAATATTGGTTTAGGAAATAGATTACAAATATTGTATAAATAGTAAGAAAAGAGATGGCAAATAACTTTATTTGAAATGCTATAGCTCAATAGAGTATTTTTTAAGATGTTCTTATACATTAAATAAAGCTATATCTTTTCACTGAAGAGAACTACATCACATTTATAATTAAAAGCGCAACTTATGTAAAACAGTTTTCTACGACATTAATAAAAAGAAAACGTTTAGAATCAATATAAAATTTAATAATCATTATTTTAATTAATATCTGAAATTCCAATTAAACTTCACAAAAAATTTTGGAAAACATGTCTCAGTAAGATGAAAAATAACTTCAGCGTCTAATAAATAGTCATAAAAATATGCTCATTCATATTCGTGCTTTTTTATTTAATATGATAATAGAAGTTAGAATATATTAATGATGATAAGACTTTTTTAAATTTAAAAGAGAATTTCTGAAACAAAATTAATGTTTACTTTGGTACAGATTTATTTATTATTTATCTTTGACGCATCCAAAATATTAATATCAATAATTATTTAGACAATTTTTAAAATAATTCTTAGATACTCGATGAAAATTTATATAAGAGCAGAAGATTTGGTATAATTTTATTTTAAGATTGTGTTAACTGAATTATTCCAAAATATACTTATGGAATTAAACCTCTAGAAAATAATTTTATTATGCATCTCTTTAAAAATTACTGTGACTAGAATCAGAAGGAATTAAAATGAATAATTTCAGAAACTTTTCAGTTTTAAAGAGAATCATTTTATAGGCATTTCTGCTTTAATGAGGCTCTGTTTCTATTGAATAGTCTGTGGTCTTATTTGTATATACTGCTATGTATTTGCTAATTATCGGTCGAAGTGAATGCAGAATATTACAGTATCTAGGTATTAACTATAATAATTACTAATGATCAAAGATTGCAATAATATCAAAATAACTAATATCAATTCTTAATAATTTTTTGAATATACAAAACATTAATTGTTCAAATCGAAATGTTACGGTTCCATCACTATATTCGATCAATAGAAATTGATCTATATTTTTTGAGCGGAGACATTTTATAACAATAAGCAATAGTCATTAGTTCTATCAAACAACGGCATCTAAATTTTACAACATTTAATCTCAAAAATAAAAAAAAATTCTAAATGTGCGAATTATTGTATTAAAAAAATAAAAATATATCTTAAACCCCGAATTATGTGCATTTTGCATATTCTAGTCGTTTTTCTATAAAATCCCAACGCTAAAACTGATTAACCCTTATTCCTATTTGTTAATATTATGATTTATAACAATTTATAAATCATGATATCATATCATCCATCATTTATATTGTAATTACTGTAATATATAATAATTCGTAATAAATTGTAATTTATCAATTATTTACAAATTATTAATTATAAATTAAACTTAAAAACAAATTAAAAAAATAAATTTGGATGTAGGACGTATTTGATTTATTGATGGATCATATTCAGCACGTGGGTTGTATGCTAGACATGCTGATATTAGATATGATATTGTTTCTTTAACAATTTTTAATGTCAGTTTTTATTCACAGCAACTATTTTCCTGCAGAATAAAGATATTAAGTGAAATCATTCATTCTAAAATATTATTTTTTATTTAATATAAATTTATTAAATTCTAATTGCTAAAAAGACAGTTGATTTTTTATTCTTATTTTTATGCATGAGACTATATTAAGGGTTATATAGTACAAATGATATATAATCCTTAGTATAACTCTACGCATAAAAAATCAACTGTTTTTTTTTAATCAACAACAGTTGAACTAATAAGCTGTTCGAATAGTAATGGATATCATATAATCATTTATTGTTGATTTTGATATAGGCTATATACAAATATTTGTATTAAATTACATAATATAAGTTAAATAAAAAATAATTCATTTATTAATTATTTTCAGAAAAAATTTCATATTTAATTTCATATTAAAAGAAATTAAATGTAATAATTATATACATATGACACTTGGTTTATATTTTTCACTAATAAATTCATACATTATGAGAACAAAAATTAACTGGAAATACTTAAATACATCATTATATAGTTAAATTTTAATTTTAATTCAGATATTTAAATATATATATATAGTATTTGATTGTGTTTTGTACAAATAAATAAATAAGGCTTTGTGAAAAATGCAGCTCAAATACGGCCAAAATGAAGAAAGTAGGAAATCTTTTCGTTACGAACTCTACTACAGATCATCTTGTTCGAGGATTTCGACCAAATTTGATATTGGATATAGTTATATTTATTATTTCATTAAATGTCCTAAAAAATTTCGATTCAGTTCGGATTACAAATAAAAAGAGTATTTAATGATGTATTGTTGTTAAAATGTCTCTCTCAGAAAATAAGTTTTCATCTAAAAAATAAATGATATCCATCAAAAACAATTTAATACGTAAAAAATAAGCCAAGTACAGTACTGAGAAATTAGAATACCTGTTAAAATGCAGATGTGGTTACTTGTTTGACGATTTAAGAAAATAAAACATGGTCAACCACTAATATATTGTTGTTAAAATGTCTCTCTCAGAAAAAAGTTTTCATCTAAAAAATAAATGATATCCATCAAAAACAATTTAATACGTAAAAAATAAGCCAAGTACAGTACTGAGAAATTAGAATACCTGTTAAAATGCAGATGTGGTTACTTGTTTGACGATTTAAGAAAATAAAACATGGTCAACCAAAGTAATCGCATCTAAATTTGAACAAGTATCCTAATTTCTTAACTCTAGTTGAACAGCATTTCGATGCACGCTTTAATCTCTTAAAAAGTGATTCTCCGATACTGAAAATAACTAACGTAATTAAAAATAAATTACATTTATTTATTAATTTTTCAAATTTCTTAACTCTAGTTGAACAGCATTTCGATGCACGCTTTAATCTCTTAAAAACGATACTGAAAATAACTTTCGTATACTGAAAATAACTTTCACGATACTGAAAATAACTAACGTAATTAAAAATAAATTACATTTATTTATTAATTTTTCAATGAGAAAAAATTAATCTAAATTATTAAATCGATAAATTTCGACTAAGGAAGTTCTTATTCAGAATTTTTATTAAAGGAAATATGTTATACTTGAATCAATATAGGAAACAATTACTCGGTTTATTTGATTAATATAAATTTTGTTAAATTGATCGATAAGAACATTTATAAATTACTATAGTCTGTTTATAATAAATCGGAATAATATATACAGTGATACCTCGGTATATTTTTTTTGAACGTTTATGTTTTCTCCCGAAGCAATGAGATATATTCCATTTTGTTTGAATTCTCTAAACAGAAATCATTGCCGGAAGGCATACTATGAAATAAAAACATCAAACTACTATTGACATGTGCCATCGAATATCTTTCACCGGCTTTAGTTTTAAATTATAAGTTATATCGCGCAATTTACCATATCGCACCTTGCTACAAAAGTGACACAACTCAAAAAGCTGTTTTTCAATAAATGGAAAAACTGATTTAAACTCATTGCCGGAAGGCAATATACTATGAAATAAAAACATCAAACTACTACTGACATGTGCCATCGAATATCTTTCACCGGCTTTACTTTTAAATTATATCGCGCAATTTACCATATCGCACCCTCGCTACAAAAGTGACACAACTCAAAAAGCTGTTTTTCAATAAATGGAAAAACTGATTTTCAATTTTCATGAAAATTATTGTCCAATTAAATATTATTAACAAATATCTAGCAAACATTATGTAAATGCACTTTTGATGATTGCTAGAGTAATGCTTATCTAACTCATTAATGGTAAAATAACTCAAAATTCACATTTTTTGAGTTGTGTCACTTTTGTAGTAAGGGTGCGGTATGTTTGCTGCAAACCAACAGAAAATTGGGATAATGACTTAACTACGCAAATGCTCAGAGACCCGCTTATGATCCAATCTTCCAATGCGGATCCATCATATTTGCTATACACGATATCGCTTTTCACAATTTTGACAACAGAAGACTCTCAACAGAGAACCTTCGGAAATGGTGTTTAATAGACTTAATAACTTAAGATAATACTAAAATTTATTCTAAGACGGTAGAGTCTAATAAATACTTTTTAACGAGAGGATCAACTATTGTGAAGATTTGGATGAAGAACTATAACGTGTGTAAGAGGCCAAAGTGAACGACGCTATACAATAACTAGCTGCTTCCAGTAAAAATAGGGAAAATTAAGAAGAGGGCAAAACCGGGTACCTTAACTTTGAATTTACATATTTTTTGAAATCGAGCAGAAAAATTTTCAAAATTCTGTTATTAGGCTTCAATAGATGTTAATCTAATAGTAACTATGGGTTTTTATGTCAAAAATGTATATGTTTCTTAGGTAGGAGTTTTTTAAAAAAACTGCAAATACCCATTTGAATACATCTAACAATCCATATTTTCAAAATTTTAATTTATAAGAATTACAAAACATTATGTTTCTTATTTTAGCGACAAAAGTCAAATAAATAAATGCAAAATTTTAGCAAAGCAACCGTCGCCTCCAATTCGGTTCCTAGTAGCGTAATGGTGATAGTTTTTGAGTTGGCTGCTAGATTGCGGGGTCATCACGGTTTTGCCCCAGTCAGTGGCGGAACTTGAAATTTTTGGCCCCCAGCAAAAAATTATCCGAGTTCCTAGTAGCGTAATGGTGATAGTTTTTGAGATTGCGGGGTTTTGCCCCAGTCAGTGGCGGAACTTGAAATTTTTGGCCCCCAGCAAAAATTATCCGGGCATCTACCACAAAAAAATATCTAGATATTTTTATTAGAAAGTAACAAAAAAGAACAAAATTACATCATTTATAACACAGTTGAAAATATATTTAAAATTCTTCCTCCTGGATTTGCAAAATTTCTAATCATATCTTTTATTTCCATATATTTGACTACTACTCCGATTCAATGACTCTTTTCGTGGTGCATTTAATTTTTATTGTATTATGTTGTTAATTTAAAGAAAGTAAAAGCTACTGCTCCGATTCAATGACTCTTTTCGTGGTGCATTTAATTTTGATTGTATTATGTTGTTAATTTAAAAAAAGGGTAAAGAAAGTACAAATAAAGAGGATATTCTGGATCCCCGCATTGTAGTTCCGCCACCTTCCCCTATTCTAAGACGGTACTAATTAAAAATCTAATAAAATTTTATCTTTTAGTTAATATATTGGTGCGTGACTAGACATACCACCGGTTGGGCGTCGAAGAATTGGCAATTCGTATTATATGCCAGCCATATACCTACATAATGACAAAAAATTCTAATTCCAAAGATAGAATATAATAAAAATTATTTTTCAATATTAACGAGAATAACTCTATACTGTATTTCTACATCATAATACTATTTTGCTAATTAACCTCGCACATATACGGGGTGATTCAAAAAAGTTGTGCCAAAATTTACAGACTGGATAAAATTCCGAGTAAAAAAGCTGATTCGAGGCTCCGTTTAAAAGATATAAGGCGTAAAAGTTTTGTGACGTCATTTCCGGTTCAGTCAAAACCTATTTTCAAAATCATCTATAAATTGTAATTGCGTAAAAACTATCCTAAAAAATTTAGAGCCTGGAGAACAGATTGTTTATTAAATTATTTAAATGAAACGTAATTGTTTTACCAAGCAGCATGCATTTTCGAGCATAGCAATTTAACGTTCAAAAATGAATGCTGCCTTGATAAAACAATTACGTTTCATTTAAATAATCGGTCGCTAATTTAATAAACAATCTGTTCTCCAGGCTCTAAATTTTTAGTTTTTACGCAATTAAAATTTATAGATGATTTTGAAAATAGGTTTCGACTGAACCGGAAATGACGTCACAAAACTTTTACGCTTTATATCTTTTAAACGGAGCCTCGAATCAGCTTTTTTACTCGGAATTTTATCCAGTCTGTAAATTTTGGCACAACCTTTTTGAATCACCCCGTATTTTGATGATTAATCAAAAATTAATTCAGGATTGAGAGTTTCACTAAAAATCATTATATATTTTAAATCGATAATATATAAATAATATTAAAGGACGATGTTTATAATTGTATTTGTAAAATAAAAATTAAAGAAATTTATGACGCGATTATACAGTATTTAAATTCGAAAGTAATAGAAAAATTTTGTGTTAAAAGATTGACCTTCATAATGTTTACTTAAATTAAAAAAAATATTAAAATTCATTTTAATAAATTATATCAGAATATTTAGATATTTTATATATTACTGAAACCGGAAGATATGTTAGAAATACGAAACTTCATTAATTAACGCAGTGTTTACCGAACTATAGGGCGCTTCCCACTAGGGGGGCGAGTCTATAGCGAGGGGGCGCGTAAGAATTGTCTGAAAAATAGCATTTTTGAGACAAACAAGCAAAAAATAAATTCAAATTGGTGTCGAAAAAATGAATCAAGCGAAAGGGTTATAAGCGCAGTACATATATTCGTGTACCAGGAACTTTCTGCTGTAGTTATTTTAAAGACAAAACATCGATGTCGGTTAGCGATCGAAAAATAATTGCGAGTCGCGATATCTCCCGATTTGAGAGAATTTGTGCCGAAAAACAAGCCCGCACAATGCATTAAATCTTATGTTGTATCAAACATGCATTCCATTTTTCTTTTTTTTGCAAGATTTGCTTAATTGTATTAAAAATTATTACTCCATAATAAATATATATTTTTTACGTATAAGAACTTTATTTATACAAAATATGGTATATTGTTTTGTAGTATTAAATTGTAAGTAGAAAATATTTGTAAAATTGGACTTGTATAAAAATGAGGGGGCGTACCAATTTTTTATGAAAAAAGGGGGCGCAGACACAGAAAGTTTGGAAACCACTGAATTAATATATTAAACGTTTAGTGGTTGAGAACCACTGCTAACCAAACCTTCGAAGATGTGCCGCGAAAAATTAAGAATGAATTGTATTTATGTAATTGTATGCGCTTATATATTAAGAATGAAACGTGATTGTCTGGATATCCCTTTTGCGGTCGAACTACTGCACCGATTCCTACAAATAGGGTGTCGTTAGAAAAATCTACCGTTGGAATTTTTGCGACAGCCAAAATTTTTTGTCGTTATTCGAAATTTAAAAATTAAGGAATAAAAATTAAATTAAAATTATAAGTTTCTTTTTTTAAAAAGACAAAATCCGCGGGTGGCGTTATAACTTAATAAGGGCCGCCATTTAAAGATTCCTTGGACGAGTATTTCTGTAATCTGAATGTAATAAATAAAAATAAATACAATAATCTGTTAATAAACATTCGCTGATAAATCTAAATTATTATTTAAAATACTTAGGTGTGCCGCCAAATTTTAATTCCGCAACAGAAAAAAGATTAAGAACCACTGAGTTAAAGGAAGTAACGAGGTAATTTTTATAAGATAATATAGTTAATACTAATTCTTACAGTTATAAACTTGGTAATTCTGTCGTATGTTTTAAATTTTATAAAACTTTTTTATATAATTCATAATTGCCGGAACCGTCCAGAATTGCGTATATTTTTCACTAACCGAAATGGAATTAATTAAAAACTTTTGTCGAATTGGTCGATAAAAGAATTTTTTAATAAAGTAACACGAGAAAAAATTACACAATTAAACTATTAAAAGATTTGTACCGAATTACACGGAATATTTTAATTAAATTATTTAAACAATAAAATGCTGAACAAATCGGTATAAAAGCAATTTTTTCTTTGTTATTATTATTAAAAATATTTATTTTTTCAAGCTAACGTTTTGGAAATTTAATTAAATTACCTTTTTCTGTTCGTATTTCCAACAAGAAATAAATATTATAACATTAAAAGTTGCAAAATTTTGTTGCGTAATATCTCTTATGTTGCTGCGCAATTTATTATTAAATACGAGTTGTCATTACGTGCAATAATCCGGTACAGTACGTTTCGTAGGGCAGATGAAAATCTGAAGAATTTATCGCTGAAGTTAAACGTGGTCCAATAAAATTACGCAGATGGAACATTAAAATACATCATAAACATTCGAGTAAAGATTTGTTTAATTTATACAGTATTCGGTATGTGTTCCATACTTTCTACTCGGTGTACACTTTCGAGGCGCACCGTAGGAAAATTAATGCAATTTTAGATTACGCCAATTTCTCACTGCCTAGGTGCGTAAATACAAATAAAAATAACAGTTTGCCGAGGTTTTCCATGTGGCCAAACCGTTGTCTGAATAGATGGCCAGGAAAACAGCGCTAAAATACCACCCGACAGATTAGCCTTCCAGACTTTTCGAGCCCCATCCTATGACGGATCTCGTAATATATTGGGAAATGGCCGCGATCTGGCCGAATATTGACGACTCATCATTTGTTCAGACAACACACTTATAAGCGGTTTGTCACATGGGAAATCTTGGTGAATAATCATTTTCTTTTACATTAATACACCTAGGGAACGGGAAATTGAATAATCTAAAATTTCATTAAACGTTCTAATATAGCTATTCGAGCACGAGTGATTAGTTGCCTCACTACATAAATAAATTTTTAGAAAACGTCTATGACAAATGGTTAATTTATTAGAAATCTGGACATGCGTAATTGAATATAATATTAATGGCAGAACTTAAACCGCATAAATTTGCGCAGCGTGTGTACAATTGTAATTATCTGAATCAAAATTTAAGTGTTTAAACAATTTTTCTCATTCGAGATTTCAAAATTTATTCCAACAGAGAAAACAAATGACAATACTCAACAATGGAAAACCATGTAATTTTATAAAATGTTACCTATATAGGATATTATTAATAGGTTGACGTTTTTGATTGGCTTAAATCTAAAAATCGGAACTATTAAATACATTTGTTTTAATTTTTTCAGTTATTAATATCTACACATCGTAATACAAATTAATTAAGGATATATAGAATAATCCAAATACAATAAACCATCGTATAATGCGGTTTCACTCTAACACGATTAGAAATTTCGGAAACCCTCGTATAACACGGTACTCCTACCACGCGGTTTTTACTTAAACACATATAGAAAATTACATTTACTCTTCTACCACACAAAAAATTTTCATTAATTTTTGTAAATCTACACTATGGACACACAAAATGCCATCATGGGGAAATACTTGGCTAAAATTAGTCATAAATGCAATTTCGCTAGTTGGCCGTCAGAGGCACGATAGGCAGTCTTCGATTTACAATTGAGTTAACTGTGGACCATGGAGTATCTTGTGTTCCAAACTTTCAGTTCTTGGATAAAAAGAAATAAGTTTTTATTCTTCGATACAGGAATGTGAAAGAGAAAAAACTTTTTTATCATAAATTATTTTCGGGTATGTCCTAAGGAACGATGGTTTTGTAGCGGGTTAGATTACAGATTTCGTAAAGACAGCGGAAGATACACCGACTTTAAATGCAGAAAAAAGTTCAGAAAGCGAAATCGATATTGTTAAAAAGAAAAAAAAAACCTTCTGGTTTTAACTGAACAGCGATAAAGAAGATATTAAATGAATATCACAAAGTCTGTATACATTTTTCCTTTTTGTTTTACGTATATTGTTTTTTAGGGTCTTATTTATATATTTTTTCTTTCTTTATATTTCCTGTTATTAATATTCTTAATAAAAATTAAGTTTCTTTTGTGGAATTAAAGAAAGTTATTTGTTTTTAATTGGTTTGGGAACGTAAGTCTCTTTTTTTTGTATTGGCCACAGGTCTCTCGTAACACGGTTCCACACCACACGGAGTTTTTTAGGAACCTAGCCACTGTACTATACCAGGGTTACCTATACTGCGTTATTATCAATTTAATTTATAAAAATAATTATTAACTACAATTTATCTCTAAAATAATCCAGTAGGGGGTTAATAATATTCGCTATAAATACAGCGTAACTAAGCAAATGACCCCTAACATAGATCGGAGGACAAGGCAAGTGGCCCATACCCTCCATATAAACAGGGAAGAAGAAGAAAAATGACCCCTACGTCATCGGAGCTGGCTATACCTTCCTTTTTTAAACAAGTGAAAAAGTAGAAGAAAACGATCCCTACCTCCGTATAAGATAGTGAGGAAAAAGAAGAATAAACGACCCCTACCGGATTATTTTAGAGATTCGTTACTGTTATTATTACTGTATATATATAAAAACATCAATGATAAAAATATATACAGTGGATTCCGCTTAATTGGGACACGTCGGGCCAAGCCATTTTGTCTCAATTAAGCGGAATCCACTGTATACTGTTTATATTTTCATTTATAACAACATATTCAGGCTAACTTTTATCATTTATATTTAAGATTTACAATTAAATAAAATTAATTAATTTCCATACTAGCTATAACGAAACAAAATTTCCGAATTATTTTTTCCAACCAAAAACAAAATTTTCTTCTTAAAAAAGCAAACTGCTTTGATTTTTCTATTAATAATCATTTTTTCTAGTAACTTAACAGGAAGAGTCCGTAATTCATAATATTGTAAACGTAGAAAAACCCATACAAAGTGTTTTTTATCGGCGTTATCTAGACAAAATCTAATAGCTATTATGGCCAAAAGAAATAATAAACTCATTAATAATTAGCGTACCATTTTTAACTAATCCGGTGGTGGGAGAAATGAATTATTTCATCCATCCGGCAGGATTATTTTAATTGCTCCGGAAATGACGAAATACTTCAATATCGATTGGCTAACCAATTATATTTTGAAGACGAAAACAATGTCGTAATACGGCCAGCTCTTACATTCCAACTTTAACTTCTCTAACACGGATCAATGAAATTCCAGACCATAATAATAGATGTAACTGTTCATTTAATGGCTACTGGAGCGCGTAGAAAATTGCGGTTCCTGCTTTAATATTCTGTGGTCTCCATTAAACGTGTAGAATCTCGAATTACGTCGCTATGGTAACGCGGTGAGGAAATCAACTACATAAGGCGCGCGGTAAACGTTTCTTTCCTCATAAACATTAAAGATAAGAGACAACTTTCTTCGAGTTTATACAATTTCTCTATCTTCCTTTTCATTTTTTCTTATTACACAGTTCGTTCCTTTTCAGGTTTCGTCTATAAAACTACGGTGTCTCGAATCTCATTGTTTATCGGTAGTAAAGATAACATTCTTAAAGATATAGAAAATTGTTTAAAATTCCGATAACAAATCTCTACGCGTTATTTATATTTTAGACCTTTTTCTAGTCTAGAGTTTTAAGAGGATTTCTTGGACACATGATTTTGTATGGTGTCCGCATGGATCCGTGTAATAGGAGCCGCTTTTATTCGCGCCAGAGTTTATGTCGGTAAAAAATAGGAGTCTCGATAAGCCGCCCAGGTTAACGGAATTTTTCAAAAGATTTAAAATGGCTAGTCATTTCCACGTTAACAATAAAGAATAATTTCGGAAGAAAGGGCTGGTGTAAAAACGTCTACTTAAAATTACGTTGTTTATTCTTAATTTTAAAATATTCGTTTATAAAAAAATGTTTGGCTTACCAGAGAATATCGTTGACACATTCTATTTTATTGGGCTAAAATTACTCTCGACATCATCAGCGTCATCGGATAGATTTGGCACCAAAATCTAATATTTTAATGTTTAAAGATTTAATACTTTCAAAAATAGTCGTTATTTTATTTTCAATTTTTGTTCATTTAGCTTTCCGACCAATAAATAAATACAGTAGTATAAAAATAGGATACGCGATTATCCCAGTAGATAGCTTTGTTTCCTAATTCCAGGTAGAAAAAAATAAACGGAAGAAGCAAAAATACAAATATTAAATGTAAGTGGTCAAATATTATAAAACTCGTTTAAATAATTAAAAAAATTCCAAGGAGTATGAGGATGGAAAAAAGTCTTATTTGTTTTAAAAATTTTTATCATTTTTAAGCCACGCGCTATTTCTATTCGGTCTAGATTTTGTCGGCTCGGAATTATTTAGCTTAATATTTTCAAAAGTTTAAAATTTTTAATAAGAATAGATGGATTTTGATCAGATGATAAAATATTCCAAGATAATATTCATTTTTGCAGCTTCCAGCCATAAGTTTTTCAGTATAGATTAAATTTTTCAACTTTTTATTTATATAGAGTAGATATTTGTTATACCTAAATAGTAATAGCGTATATTATATATAGTATACGTGTTATACAGATAATATTCACTAATTTAATCTCGGCCTTTAATATAATGTACTAAATATGAAATATCTAAAAAAAATTTTCAGTTTCAATATTTACTATAAGATAACGTTATCTTTCCAGTACATTATTTTGATTTTTTTAATGTGGTTTGAGAAATCAAAGCGGACCATTAATAGCTTTCTTCTAAGTTTTTAACAGAAATTAATTAGATATTTGTTACTGGAAACGAATATTCGCTTTATTGGATAATTTCAATTTTATGAAATAAAAACGACTATCCAGATGGATACGAGAAAATTTTTGCCTTAAATAAAAGGTGAAAAATCATTTTTGAAACTGACGATAGAAAACTAGAGTTTAGGCCCGGCTCTGGAAGGAATTTTTAATTAAAGTACAGCCGCTCTTTCGTTTAGTTTAAGATATACCGAAAGTATTTTATTAATTAAGCCGATATAACAGAAAACAAATATTTGAACGGATTTAAAACTTTATAGTAATTATATTTAAATAAATATCTACTCTATATAAATGAGCTTTGTATTCGATATATGTCGGGGACCGATAAAGACTATTACGTATTCCGAATATTATCTGGACTGTCACACCTGCATAAAAATGAAGATCTATATCGTCTTTGATACTTTTACCGTTCTCTTTTAACAATAGCGACGTAATTTATAAAGTAGAACTTTTTAAATACCATATATTTATTCGTTGTAACAAAATACAATTTGGAAGCGCCACAGAAATTCCGGTTAGTCATTCTCACAGATGGGACACTTCGCTTGTGCTGCCACTATTGGCAATACCTGGCGTTACTCATTTCACTTTTGTTATAGATAGCGGAAGGTCGGTTATTATTGTTTCTACGAATCTTATGGCAGTTTTATTACAAACTTTTATAATTAAAACTTTCAATAGATTAAAACATCATTTTTTTAAAAAACTTTTATAATTAAAACTTTCAATACATTAAAACATCATTTTTATTAATAGTTGAATACTTTCCCATACAGGCGCTTTGTTGGTTTCTTGTATACAATAGAGTCTATGAGAGTGTCCTATATGTCTGAATTAATCTGTGGTCATTCTTTTTAACTTTCTGAAAATGTTCGATACAAGTAAGAAAACATATCTTTTTGCCCAATCATTCCGCGTCTATATTTTCGCCACTAGTGACAGGATTTTCCATCGAAAACAAATTTAGATTTTTCCGCGTCTTTCCAGTCGAATTTTTAAATCCGTCTTATTCGCGTTTATATCGTTAAAAAATATACCATTTCCTTTCCAAATATTAATTTTTTTAAATTTAATATACTATAACTCGGATATATCGCCTCGGTGGTTATTTTACTATATATAAAATAGATGTAAAACTTTTCGGATGTTTTTGTTAATAGGGAGTTTCCCCGCAGCTACTACTCGGTGAGCATGCGCGAGATGGCCAGTGGTACGGTGGATTTTCGTATCAGTTTCGGTGGTACGGTCGATCGATAAAAACGTTTTTTGTAGTCGCGTTTTCGATACGAGAAAAAAGTAGTCTGGGCTGTCCGAGGCCATCCAGAATCTTAAAATTGGCCGTAACGGATGATCTTTATTAGAGATAATGGAGGATAGAATAGAAATAATTTACCAGAGTAGAGAAAATTTACCATAATATAGCGTCTGGTGTCGGAGGTTCGAACTAACCTGGAGTGGTACCACACAATTTTCTCGGTCGGAGCTGGGCGGAAACTCCCTATTGTTTATAGAACGAACACAAATTTACGGTACAAAAGATAAATTACATGGATTAACTTTCGATTTGAACGAATTTTACTCGGCAAAATATCGAGAAACGATTATTCGAATAAGACGATAGTATAACGCTCCCTAAGAACTGATTATAGTAATAAATTTTTATTTTAAAATATATAAAACTATAAATCACGCGTAAAAGTTTAAGGATTTCGCATTTAAGAAGAGCGACGAAAGCGAAAATAAAAGGACAATCTTCGCTTAATGGTAATAACTAAAGCTCACTTGTGGGGATTATGTTCTTCTAAGAGACGATTCTTATCCCAAATCTCCAACGATTTCTTTAAAAAAACACACTCGATTCGTAGAGTAGTACCACCAATTACTGTCCCGTGGTAAATTATTGTACCGTTGGCCGGCCTAACTTACGTCAATTTGTTTACAATTAACCATCGAGAAAGGCTATTTACCAAACCAATTTTCTTCTCTTCTTTTATCTTAATGATAATTAATGCCTAGTCGGGTTGTAGCTTTCTATTTACGAAATAATCTTCTTACTGGATGGTTAAGCGTAAAAATATTAAATTTCCTTTAAATTGTACCACTTTAATCCAACTTTTATTATTGTTGTTGTTATAATTTTAATCGGAACAATTTATTGCGCAAAACACATTATACAATTATCGATATTATATGCATCGAATATATGCCTTCGGCCACTGGCTTCCCAGTAGAAAAGATTATGAAATATTAAATTATAATCGACGCGTAATAATGATTATAAAGTTTACGATAATAATCGACCCACATTTCTAAATTAAAACTTTATTTCGATTTAAATACGAAAATTAGAAGATATTCCGATATTAAAGCCCAGCTAAAATCTGGTAAATCGCTAATAATAACGATGATGGCGGATTTTTTAAAGTAATAAAGGTTAATCGACTAGTTGTTCTCTGCCAATATTAACATTTTGGTAAAATAAGCTCGATGAACAAGATGGAAATTATTCGTTTATTATCGAAATAAATTGTGTTATAATGCCGAAGCGTTTTTCCGTTTAATGCGCTATAACCTTAAACGAAATCGTTTGATTTAATCAGATAATTCGGAAATTTTTGTTTGTCGCTATAATAAATTCAAAGTTATAATCTATACTAGCCAATTAATTAGTAATTTATTATATATGCGTAACATTATTAAAATATTCCATTAAAAAGTCAAAAAATAAGCCGAGAACGGTACTCAGAAATAGGATATTTCTTACAATTTCCATGTGGTTAACAATTTCAGAATATCTTCGACCAAAGTTATGGTTTTAGTTTCTTAAATCATCAACCGAGTCACGGCATCTAAATTGTAACACATCTTAATTTCTTAGTAACGTACTCGGCTTATTTTTTACATATTACATGTTTTGGGTGGTATATGGTTTATTCTTTAGACGAATACCGTCTTCTTAGACAGACGTTCTAACGCAGTTAATACATTTTTATCTTCTTTACTTTTAATCTTTTTGTTTTACCTATACAGGTATCCCCCTACAACACGGTAGATAGGTTCCTAAAAAACACCGTGTTGTGTGAAACCTCGTTATACCAGACCCGGAGCCAATACAGAAAGGAGAGTTACGTTCCCAAACCGATTAAAAACAAATAACTTTCTTTAATTCCACATAAGAAATATAATTTCTTATTAACAATATTAATAACACAAATCATAAAGAAAGAAAAAATATATACGTAAGACCCTAAAAAAACAATCTATAAAACAAAAGGCAAGAAAAAAGTATACAGCCTATGTAACATTCATTTAATAATTACATCTCCCTTACCGCTGTTCGAGTAAAACGAGATCGTTTTTTCCTTTAACAATATCGACTTCACTTTCCGAATTTTTCTCTGCATTTAAAGTTGTTGTTTCTTCCGCTCTCTTTACAAAATTTGTAATCTAACCCGCTACCACCCGCTAGAAAACAACCGTTCCTTAACTTATGCCCAAAAAATATTTATGAAAGTTTTTCTTCTCTTTCACCTTCCTCTATCGAAGAATAAAAACTTATTTGTTATCCAAGTACTGAACTTTTCGAACACAAAATACTCGATGGTCGTCAATTAATTTGATTTCAAATCGAAATCGAAAATAGACCGCCTATCGTCTCCCGTAGCCAACTAGCGAAATTGCATTTATGACCCATTTTAGCAAAATATTTCCTCATGATGGCATTTTGTGTCCCTAGTGTGGATTTACAAAAAGTATTGAAAATGCTTTGTATTGTAGGAGAGTAAACGTAATTTTCTAAATGTCTTAAGTAAATACCGTGTGGTAGAAGATATCGTGTTATACGAGAGTTTTCGCCATTTTCAAATCGTGTTAGAGCGAAACAGTGTGGTAAAAAGCCGTGTTATAGGAGGGATACCTGTACTGTTTTTGGGATCTTACGAACAGTCGATTCTCGCTATTCGCGGTAGTGGCTAGTCGATTCTCGCTATTCGAGGTATTCGCTAGTTCAGTAAATTCTTCGCGAATACTGAATTAGCGAATAATGAACCATTGTGCCTATGGGAAATATAGAATTAGGTTCCTGCGAACCTCCCAACATTTTCATACTTGGTTTGTGTGTGTTTTTCTGTTTACAGACCTCTTATTTAATATGTGTTATATTACTGTACTTACAAATAATTACAGTATATGCAGTGTGTACTATATACAGTATTATAATTACAGTAATCTTTATTTAATTTTTAAAACTCACTAATAACGTAGTAAATAAAATTTTATTTTCGATTGATAGTTTTTTGATTTGGGGAGATGTTTGATGTGACACATTGTCTTTCTGAACTGCGTCAGCCTTGTCTGCGCCGCTTTTTGCCTCAGATCTAAAATTTCGGCGTGAGGAGCAAATGTGCAGGAAATTAGGCGCCTAAATTTGAGGCCGCATTCCAGCATAGAGTCACATTCTTCTATAAGACCTGCGGACGATATGAACAGATTTTTGGCCTACCTGCGGTCTGTAGAGTGAGCGAGGATAGGTAATGAGAAATTTTCCGGCAAACCGCTGTATACTTTTTTCTTTTCTTTTGCGTATATATTTTTTATGTTTCGTGTTTTTAATATTTTTAGTAGAAATTAAGTTTCTTACGTGGAATTAAAGAAAGTTATTTGTTTTTAATTGGTTTTGGAACGTAACCCTCCTTTTTGTATTGGCTCTGGGTCTCATATAACACTGTTTCACACAGATCTTTTTGAATTGGCTTTAGGTCTCATATAGCACGGTTTCACACAACATGGTCAGCTCTCATATAACACGGTTCACACAATACGGTATTTTTCAAGAGCCTATCTACCTTGTTATAGGAGGGATGCCTGTATAGATTTAAATAATAGTTAACCAAAAAAAAAATAGAATGAAAATATTAATAATAAAAATTAAGTTTCTGAATTAAAGAAAGTTATTTGTTTTTAATTGGTTTTGGAACGTAACTCCCTTTTTTTTATCTAATAGAGTTGCTTTTAAAGTATCAAGAGACCCGGTCGGTTCTCTCGCTAATTTCAGCGAGAGAAACGACAGCGTGTCTCTATACAGGAATGATGATATCTCCTGTATAGAGCCACCTATATTGTTTTTTTACGGTAAACTTGAACTTTAAAATTAAACTTTCATATTATTCGGGTCTCATATAATACGGTTTCACACCACACGATGTTTTTTAGGAATCTATCTACCGTGTATAAGAGGTTACCTGTTATTAGATCTAAGATTTAAATATATTGGCGCTACTTTTACACGAAGATGAGGCAACTGTAGTTTGTTCCAAGATGAAATATTTATTAAAAAATAATAATAAATATAAATTACAACGGTATTAAGCCATTCAAAATTTCTATGGACAGTATTGGCCACCAGAAAACTAATAATATCAAATTTTATTAACATTGGAATACAATGCAAAGAGACTAATATATTATTAGTCTCCTTGTATTGTACTCTGGAGAATAAGATAATTAGCGCTCGTGTACATTTTTGGACACGTTACATATTACTATATATATATATCATCTGAATGCTATTTAAAAATAAATTAATATTTTAATTAACGATGACGATAAAATCGAGTAAACTGGTGATATACTAAAAATCTGAGGTGCGGGAATTTGACTTACATTTTGTCCGACTGTATTCGCACCTTTATAATTCGGTCGTTTGACTTATTTTTAATGTCAAACGTATGGGGGCCAGCATATTCTTTACAAAATTATCCCACACTTAGAATTTCTCCGGGGATTACTGACCAAAAGAACTTTTTAAATAAAGAAAATGACCACGACCAAGAAATATTAACAGTTATTCGGCACTATCTGAAAATAAGTGATATATTAAAAACGGCCAAGAATTAAAACGATACGATAGTTATTTGTAACAGAATATAATAAAATAAATAAATATATATTGGTATGGAGAGATTAGAATTAAAAAACTGGTTGGCGCATTATTATCTGTATTAAATTTTATATAAATGAATTATAAAACCATTCGAAATGATAAACTGTAGAAAGTAAATTCTAAAGAATTAAAGGTTTCGAGAAATTAAGGATGTCGATTGTTTCTTTAGATACCATCAAAGACAGAAGCGCTTACTTTATACCATAACACCCATTCTATTCAACTCGACATAGTTGCCAGGTAATCCGCACCAGTCGTTTTAATACTTTATTCCTTCTAAAGTAGCCTATATATCAAATTATAATTTCCGAACTTTTTTACTATAAACCCGTCGATAAAATTTTGTTTTTAAAATATTCACGTATTTTAGCCTCGGACACTCTACTAAATGACCATTCCGATGCTTTCTGGCTCATAGCTTAAAATAAATTACAGTTAACCCTGGTATAACACGGTAGATAAGTTTCTAAAAAAACGCCGTGATGTGATACAGTGTTATACGAGACCCGGAGCCAATATACAAAAGGTTCCCAAATCAATTAAAAACAAATAACTTTAATTCCACATAAGAAACTTAATTTTTATTAAGAATATTAATAATATCAAACATAAAAAATATATATATACGTAAAACCCCAAAAAATAATATACGTAAAACAAAAAGAAAAAAATATAAACACTTTGTAACATTTATTTAATAATTATATCTTCCTTATCGCTGTTCAATTAAATCCAGAAAGTGTTTCTTTTTAACAATATCGACTTCACTTTCTGAACTTTTTCCTGCATTTAAAGTTTCGCGTATCTTCTACTCTCTTTACGAAATCCGTAATCTAACCCGCTGCCAAACCAGCGTTCCTTAGGATACACGGAAATAATTTATGAATACAAAATTTTTTTTTCTATTTCGCATCGCTGTATCGAAGAATAAAACTTTAGATTTTGGCTTTTATTCGAGAACCGAACGTTTGGAACACAAAATATTCAATGGTCGACAATTAACTCGATTTCAAATCGAAAATAGATCGCGTACCGTCCCTCTGGCGGCCAATTATAACTCGACGATAGCGTCGGAAGGCAGTATCGAGTCTAGGGGAGAGCCCGAGTTCATTTATATCACTACGCCCATCATATAGTCCACTAAATCACTCGCGATGTTACGGTAAATTGCCATAAAATAATGACAATTTTGAAAAATCGGCTATCGGCTTCCAATAAGATTACGATATCCACACGATTTTAACACGTAGCAAATTATCAACCTGTCTATAATATATACGTGATCGTACACGCCACCATGTTTCGCGCATTCCAACCTATTGTAACAGTTACAAAATGGTGGAGAGTTGTAATTTTAAGTTATTGTCGAAAGGCCGCGTGATTAACCGTCAAACGAAGTAAATTGAATGGAATGTTTATTCAAAATTGGAAACTATACACCCAGAGACACGATTACGTAACAATAAACACGGTTTTTACTGACGCTATTACCTTTTACGTGGAAATCGACTTTTCGCGCGCATTAATACCGTCAGAAAAGTTGGTAATAAACGCCTCTCGCATAGACTCGATTCCGCTTTCCGACATTGTCGTCAAATTCATTTTATGACGAACTTTAGCAAGTGTTTCCAATGATGGCATTTTGCGCGCGCATTGCCTGTCCCTAGTATGGATTTATAAAAATTAATGAAAATATTTTGTGGGGTAGGAGAGTAAATGCTAAATGTCTTAAGTAAATACCGCGTTATACGAGGGTTTCCGCGATTTTCAAATGGTGTTAGAACGAAACCGTGTTATACCAGGATTTCCTGTAATTAAAATTGCCTGGCCGAGATTTCAATCGAAACATCGATTACAACGAAATATAAATTTATATGGGAGATGGATGCAAAATTCACTTTATATGGTATATCTGATATAAATTTATGGAATATTCCGACGATTTTATAGCGGGTAATTTATATTTTTAAGTCAAAAGTTCATCTATTAATGATTAAGAGAATTAAAAGATAGGCAAAGCCGAGATTTACGAAATAATTTGATATTTTTCTCGGTGAAAACGTATACTGTATACCGTATTCTATATGTTATGTTGGGCTTAAAAGGTGAAAAAATTTGATGGCAGCCGTGGAAGATGGATGCATTTTTTATCGTTGTTAGTAAAAAATCTAAAATAGAAGTGGGCGCGGTTAAAAATTTGTTGTAATAAATTCCGATTATATTGGCCAGCCGACTTTTTTCCCTTTTCCTTATTCCGCCTTCCCTTTATTGGCGGTATTAACACTGGCAGAATTTCAAACTTGGCTCGATTTCCAATTTGTTTACATTTAGCGGGATCGAGCGGAAGTAAGGTAATTATTTAAATTAACGAGAATTTCAAACTTTCCAATTTGTTTACATTTAGCGGGATCGAGCGGAAGTAAGGTAATTATTTAAATTAACTTATCGCCCCTATTACTATTTCTAATAGTAACCGTGGTCTACTTATCCACAATTTTATCAGCGATTAATTCTTACCTCCATCTAGTAGTCGGTTAATCTACGAAAATGAGGAATTAAGGTGAAAAAATTTGATGGCAGCCGTGGAAGATGGATGCATTTTTTATCGTTGTTAGTAAAAAATCTAAAATAGAAGTGGGCGCGGTTAAAAATTTGTTGTAATAAATTCCGATTATATTGGCCAGCCGACTTTTTTCCCTTTTCCTTATTCCGCCTTCCCTTTATTGGCGGTATTAACACTGGGAGAATTTCAAACTTTCCAATTTGTTTACATTTAGCGGGATCGAGCGGAAGTAAGGTAATTATTTAAATTAACTTATCGCCCCTATTACTATTTCTAATAGTAACCGTGGTCTACTTATCCACAATTTTATCAGCGATTAATTCTTACCTCCATCTAGTAGTCGGTTAATGAAAAAGGAAAGTTTCTACTTATTACGAAAATAATTTCACTTATAAATCATTCGGCGGATTAAAAATTACTGGAATTACTTCTACGAAAATGAAAAAGGAAAGTTTCTACTCATTACGAAAATAATTTCACTTATAAATCATTCGGCGGATTAAAAATTACTGGAATTACTTACTCTTAAATTACATTTAAGAGTCGCTTTAAAAGCGACTCTTAAATGTAACAACGAAGTTTTTCCCTATGTCGAAATTATGTTTCTACTTTTGTTAATTAAACTCGATTGATATGACCTTTTACTTTAAATTATACGTTACGCGCCTAAAATAAAAATATTCTCGATTAATCGCCACTTAAATTTGTTTCCATCCAATCCGACGTATTTCTTTAAGAATATCCGAATTTCGTTTAACAGAAACACCGATTGGCGCCTACGCTCCACAGAAATAATCGACGCGTCAAGCCACTAATGAAAATACTATTATACGAAAAAAATAATAGTAAATGTCGATAGAACGAGGAAACGTCGATTATTTTTACCAGGAAAATAAGCGCGGTGTTTATGACGCTCTGGTAAGTTTTTTTCTAGGCGAAACTTGTAAGAATACCGAATTTTTAATATTTATATGGGGTTAGTGGAAAAACCTAGTAATTTATTCGATTTACATCGGAGAATATCTGTGTTGTACCATGTACACGCGTAGAGGCGCATTCTTGTAGGCTGTGTATTGTTTTCTGCCCGATAAATTGCTATACCGGTGGTGACGTCACCGACAAGGACAACTTCTAATGTCTCTGTTACGAGGCGAGATGTTATCCGAAAAATTTTATCCGTCTGTTTACCACGCACCGATTCTCCATATCTGGAATAAGTCGGTTACGGCTATTTTGGAAAAACTAAAACTGAATTTTTTAAAAGAAGGCCCGTGGTTAAAACTCCATCTGGAAACTTACAGATATACATTTCCATTTTTATAACCACCGTTATTATTATTTATTTAAAAATAATAATAATAAATTAATTATTTTTCTTTTTTGAATGACGGAAGAAGTAATTTGAATTAGAATTTTATGGAAATAGGTCAAGGTTAGGCGTAGTTTCGATGCTACCATTGGAAATTTTAGAGGCGAAATTAATAATCGATAATTTTGAAATTTGAATAGGAGAGATATTTTTCTAGAAACCATATTTTATTTCATTCGACCAGACAGATTATATCTCGGTAATTGGATCATTGCGTCACATTCTCTTTAACAGTTTTCTTTTGTGTACGGTGTACTATATCCTTTTTTGACCTTAATAAAAAAATAGACGTACTTTATCTCATTAATAACAGATTTTCCGTAGTTTCCGGTGAAGTTACGTAACGGCTTAACTATCTATCTTCAATTCTTCGGGAATACCGATTTTAAAAACGGCTCCTTTAATCGTTTGTTTGGATTTTTTTTTAATCTAATTTAAGAATTCGAATGATAAAGTTGCCGTTTCTTAAAAGTATCTGTTATAGTACGTATTTTAATTGGCCCGTTAAATTAGTTGGCGTGTTTAAAAGACAATCGATATTAGGACAGGGAGTGAGAAAGATCAAAATCTTCTGGTGTCCCAGTATCGATTGTTGTAGTAAAAGAATAACATAAACAAGGAAAGAATTCCTTTGACAGTTACGATTCGAAAAAGGTTGATCTTTGTCGACACACTTATAAAAAGTGAAGTCGTAATTAAATATACAAACGAGAGAAAAGAGATAAAAATAAATCCACTTATATTCTTCCTACTTAACGCTATTGGCTGGTCCGGAAGAAATAATTTTTAAATATATTTCTTAATCCCGGGAAAGGAGACTAAAAGTCGGTAACTAGATAAGTTTTCGATATGAAGCAGCTACTTTATAAAACGATAAGGAGAGTCGAAGCTAAGAAAATAAGTAGCGGTAGGTTTCGATCAACCGTGACCTTCAAAAGCTGTAGCCAGCGGTATACCGACATACAGTGGAAGAAGTAAAAGGTACTTACGATGGAATTGTTGTTGGAAGGAAGAAACATTGACTGAGCGACCGACAGACAACGAGTACGTAGCCCAAGGAACAGCTCGGCCACGGAAGGAATGCGACAAGTCACAAATGTCCGTCAACCAATCCCGTACTCGCCACATCCGATGGCCACCTTGACTTTTGCCGACTCGTTCAACGACCCTTATTCTTGTCTTTACTCTCTCGTCATTCGGGCCTCATTTCTCTTAACCTAAAGTAACAATTACGTTAGGGGGTCTCTGAACTAGCGCGTCTTCTGGCCGGAGATGGGCCGACTTCCAAACACGTTCTGGGTGTAGGCCAGCGGCTGCCGAGTGTACAGCTGAGTTATTTCACGTGTACCCGACGTCATTCGATCGATATATCGAACACAGCTGTTTACGGTACCATCCCGAATTCACGAAAACACTTACAGGGCCGTTGCGTATCCGACAGCGTAATACCATCGAATCCTATCTTTCCTAATGCCATCGATACCACCTTAGCGCGTCGTACTAACTAAACCGTGTTTTTTCTACTTTGTCGCGACTTTTTCTTCAAAATTAATTCGGCTTATTTCTAGTTGCCGAGACGTACTGTACATCGTCTTAAATAGTTCGTCCTTCGGGGCTTTTCTTAATTGGACCTACAGTCGATTGGAAGCAGAGTGCTACACCATTATTCTTTCCGTTTACACCAAAAAGTAATACCACCACCGAACTTTTACGCGCGCCATTTATATCCACGTATTAAAAGAGCGCGTTAATAAATATATAAAAGCGCGATAAAAACAGCACGGTTTGATTTTTAAAAAAACTAATTTAATAGAGCTTTATTGTTAGTTTAACTACTAATTTTAGCGGGACTCCGTAGAATAGGTAAAAATTAATTACAAATAACGAAACGATTAAGTATAGAATTGTCTAATAAAACGTGAGATTTCTTATTTAACGGTTTGTTCTAGACGGTAAAGGCGGCTAATGATAATAAAAGCCAGCTAATTTGGGGCCACATTTACAGGAAACGATCCCGACCCACGTTTCCGGTAATAAACGATCTCCGAATTAAATTATAAACGCGTATGGGGGTGTTTTCTTGTAGGGGGCCGTATAGAAAAATTTATGGTGGGCCACGGGCCAAAACCAAAAAACAGTTGATGATGATAGTATTTATTTAAAAAAGAGGAGATACAGATATGTAAGTATACATAGCGTTGGTATTAGATATAATGTGGCCGGAGGTTGCCCATCCCTAGCGTATAGTTTTTAATTGGAAAAATCGCCTGGTCATAAAATTTAAGAAAAATACATTCCGAGTTGAAGAAAGTACGCAGTATTATACCGTATACTCGCAACCAAGTAAAAATAATAGAAAGTTCTTATATCGAAAGAAAGAAGTTTCCATGTAAAAAATAATATTTGAGCATAAGAATCGTATAAATAAGTTAATATATCGAAAACGAAGCGTAAAACAATATCTTTGGATGTTTTTAGATAGTAATAAATATCCGAAATTTCCTTCCGTTCTTCTCCATTGGTCGAAATAAGCTGAGGCATATAACTATAACCAGGCCCCTCCTAGTAAAGTCGCCATATTATTTTTTAATTATATAATTCATAAATGCTATAAATAAATTTAATTTATAGTTACCAGAATAAATATTGTATAAAAATTGGCCTCTACGAAATTTTTCTGGTATATAATCAAATTTTATTGTACTGTATTACGAATAGTTGATATTAATCGGGTGGAAGCTGGCCCGTTTAAATTTTTTCAGGCTCTAATTTTTAATGCGAATTTTAAAATAATTTTTGAATTAATTAGAAATTTGGTAGAACTTCGGAAGGTTGCGACTAATAAAAAATAGGCTATATATACAGTATTGGTAGTAACTAACAGGCATAGTTTTACCTATCCGATAATTAACGAATTGAAATGCTATAAAATTTATCTTAAAATCTTATTGGCTTAAAATGCAGCGATTTAAAGAAAATCTTTTATTAGTTGTAAATCGCTTATCGCACCATAATATCCGCCATCTCGGACCGGCCCTAAAATCTATAAAAATTTGGTAATATTAGTAACATTTAGAAAGTTTATAATGGCGATAAAAATAAATAAATGAATTTTTGAAAGACACTTCTGGCGGTACCGTGATAGTGTAAATTTGTTTTAAATAGAAACGATACGCTTGAAAAATTTATGTTTACGGAACTTCTTAGAAAGCGCTTATCTATAGTTTAAATTTTGATTTTTAATCATTATTTGCGATTTTTAAACAATAATCCTTTCTTCTATTATGAGCCAACATCTCGAAGCCATTTTTCCTATTACGTAATTTTACGCTTAACGCTATTATACATAAAAATGCTTGTTTCTTATATTAAAATTTAATTTTTACGCTTTAACTATAGATCGAATTTAAAATTTGATATTCTAACTAGAAATGCGTCTTAAAAATTCATATTTACTTAAGATACTATATCAAAATTAGAATTATCCGTGTTAAAATTAATATCGTTTAATTCCTATAATTTTAAAATATTATGTCAAAATAAATTTATTATTATTATTATTATGATTTCTTGATTAATTAAAAATCATTTTACTGTTATAATTTTGTATCGCGAAGGAGATTTTAAAATTTTTATAGCAGCGAAATTAAAATTATTATTATTTATCTATATTTTCCGGGGATATTTTATCGTTACTATTAAAAGTTCTCATTTTAAAAAATCATTGCGTTTCTTCTTCGCTCCCATTTAAAATATTTGTGCCTATTATATTTTAATCCTAATAAAATTACATGCTTTAAGTTCGATATTGTAAATTTATAAATATAAATTTAAAATATCGAACCTAAACCATTAATTCTGACATAATAATACTTTATCGTATAATAATAATTCTCATATAATAATACTTTACGTAGAAAAAAAAATAAAATTTTAATGATATTTAAAAGATTATTATTGCAATTCTTATTATTTTTAACACACTAAATCCGGGATTAAAAAAATAACAATACTGTAGTCACAGATTAGATATCTGTGACTGTAGTAAGCGCTTGGTGCCATCTAACGGCGTTTTTTAAATTTATAGTCGCCTCCACATAAGTTGGCCGAGATTATGACGTCATTTCTAACGCCAGCCAATACGTTTACAAAATATAAAATAGACTTTGACCGCCAGGGGAAGTTTGGTTGTGATTGTTTGGTTGGTAATTAATTAATTACCAGCTCACAGAAACAACCAGAAATAGCAAAAAGACAAACTAAGCACTTTGCAGAAATAGATCTGTATTTCAGAAAAAAACGCTTTCGATCTTTCTCAACAGGTCTTTGTCAGCTAATCTGACAAAGACCTGTTGAGAAAGATCGAAAGCGTTTTTTTCTGAAATACAGATCTATTTCTGCAAAGTGCTTAGTTTGTCTTTTTGCTATTTCTGGTTGTTTCTGTGAGCTGGTAATTAATTAATTACCAACCAAACAATCACAACCAAACTTCCCCTGGCGGTCAAAGTCTATTTTATATTTTGTAAACGATTATTTTTAAATTAATGCTATGGTGCCACCATCTGTTGAATTAATAATTAATTAAATTTAGAATTTAGAACTAAGGTGGCACCATCTAGTGATTAACAATTAAACTATAATTTTTAAAATTAATTTCCCAAAATAAAATTTTGCCACCGCACCGGACTCGAACCGGGATCCCTGGGATAGCACCCAATGCCTTAACCGATTAGACCACGGTGACCTATGACAGAATTCCATTTTGGGATTATCCATCAGAAATTTACATTTTCAACATGTAACAGGTTCAAGGATTCAGTATTGTCTGTTATTACTACTAAAATTATTAACATTACAGATTATTTTTGACTTATGATGGGGGTTATCAAAACATAATCTCATCATAAGTCAAGGACAACCTATATTCATAAAAAAATTCACATTGATATTTAGGAAGTGCTTGCACATTGGCCTATGGATATTTGGAGATAAATTTGTTAAAAAGTATGATACTACTATCACTGCTCTTCAAGGCTTATATACTAAAAGAAATTCTAAACTTAGCACTTATGAGCAGGCCTAAATAAAATTTTATTTAGGTCTGCTCATTAGTGCTAAATTTAGAACTTCTTTTAGTTAAAAAGTATATATTTTATATTGAAATTTGTTATTTAATACATTCCATATTTAAAAGAAATAAACAATTAAAATTTTAAGTAAATATTTATTAAGCATTTTTAAAATTAGAAACTATTATATAGGAAACAAACTCATTGGTAGTTTGTTTGAGATGATGATAGCATTCTTTGTATATTCCTTCACATTATCAAGACACACTTTATTTGACCTTGAAACTTTAGTTCTTAGAATGTTTCTTGTAAAGCAGAATGAGCAAGATAGGTTGCATATAGCCTACAAACTATATCTAGTTTTACAATATAGCTCACAGTCTAATTTCAGAAAAAGAAATAAAATATTAAAACTATTAAATATTAGTTATATAATCATTACTGTATGAATTTTTATTGTTTTGGTTTAGATTTTGGTGCACTAACAAAATCATATCATAAAATATAATGTCACTAATAAAAAGTAAATAAAATATATATTTACAGATATTCCTCAACTTATGACAGGATTCACTTTCAAACCCACTATTGAAAATCAGAATGGTTAGAAGTTGAAAATGCCCAAAGTTTATTGATTTCTCACTTCTAATGTTTACTAGAACACTATATATTGAGAAGTCTGGAACCTCATCCGGAACTTCTCCCAAGTTCGACCCCAACCCCCGCTCCATTACCCTTCGTCTTAATTAATTACCCCAATTAATATGCAAAAAAGTTAAAAAAATTAAATTTCACTTAGTTTTTTTCAGAATCTTGAAATTTTCACAGTTTTTATATTATAATTATTTAAATTATGTTCCTTCACTTATTTCTAACTATGTGAACAACTTTTCAAAATATAATTTTTTTTTCATAACTTTTCATTCCATTAATAAATTAAGTTTATTTTATGCTGCTAATTGGTGCTTTGATGTTAATGAACTTTATTTTCATTCCATATATGAGATTAGCAAAAAACAATTTTTTATATGAAGAGTTAGCATCCAATGAAACCAATTTTATATTTGGATAATGGCAGGTCCTCTGAATAAAAACAAGCTATGAAGAAAATCAGACCATATTAAAAATAAATGATAAAAAAACCAATCATCATGCAAATTTTCAATAATGAAGCTGTCATATAATTATTCAAAAGTAGCATAAATTTATTAAAATATTGTCATTATAATTAATAACTTATATTTATTGAAACATTTTTTTCATTTCAATAACCTTGAATTTAATTTTTTATAAATTTTCAAATTTATATCAACAAACCTAATGTAAAAAAATTTCCATCTGCTCTCAAATGTAAATAGCTATAATATTTTTACTTTGCTCTAATTGGAGTCCAGATGATTTATTATCCCTGTACAACCAATACCACATGCTGCAGGGTATAAGTAGGCTTGAGAAGAAAAATTCAAGAAAAGAGTACAGCAATAAAACAATAAAAGTGCCACCCAGATTTTTATAGTGGATGTTTGTTTACATTCATACCTTATTTTTTGGTAAAAATATTATTATTATTATTAATAAAATTGCATATTTTAATAAAATTAACAAATATTTCTGTATTATCTGTAATATTTTTTCAATTTTAACATTTTATAATGCATTAAAAAAATTAATTTTTGCAAAAAATTTCAGAAATTAATTTTATATCAACAATATAATTGGGACAATATGAATACAGTAATTTAGAATATAGAGAAAGAATGGGAGAAAAAAATCTAATTGTACAAAAGATATTCAATAAAAGAAATTTTTGTAAAGCTTTGTAAAATAAAAAATTTCAGCTGAAAATTATCATAAATCAATATTTACTAAGGGGATTTACGCAATCCAAATAATCCTAACAGGCCAAACTTCCTCTAGCAGTTTATTTCTGAAATAACTGCCAAATTAATAATTAATTTTAATTTATATTATGATGCCACCATCTATTGGGTTAATAATTATTTATTTAAATTTAGGCTAAGATGGCGCCATCTGTTATTTAATAATTTGAACTTTAACTAATTTCCCAAAATTAAAAATTTGCCTTGGCCTAGAGTCGAACCAGGAACTTCAGGTTACTGTCCCATTTGACTCCAGGCCAAGGCAAATTTTTAATTTTGGGAAATTAGTTAAAGTTCAAATTATTAAATAACAGATGGTGCCATCTTAGCCTAAATTTAAATAAATAATTATTAATCCAATAGATGATGGCACCATACTATAAATTAAAATTAATTATTAATTTGGCAGTTATTTCAAAAATAAACCGCTAGGGGAAGTTTGGCTTGTTAGGATTATAGCTGAAAATTAAAACAACTATCATCATAAATTAAATTTTTCAATAAGAAACATAAATAAACTGCAAAAATAGCATTAATATGAAGAGGACCCACAAAATTATAATTTAAAAATTCATTGGTTTATCCCTACTATTAGCATGATATCACTCCCAAGGTGATAAAAGAATCCAGAATTGAGCCTGCAATCCAAGATTTAAAATCATCTGGAATTGAACTCAGATCCACATGATGATAAACAATTGCTTTATTACATTTTTAATAAAACAAAGTGTTTCTAGCCAATATGCTATGAGAATAGTCAAGTTCAGAATATCATGAGGGCCATCATAAGATTGAAATTTGTTAAGTCAAATGATTATAAGTTGAGGACTATCTGTATTACAAAATGACATAAAATAATAAAATATAAATTTAATAAATATGTTTTTTTAAATACATAATGAAATATTTAATAGGCTATTATACGACTGATTTTTGATAATGCTTGTAATGAATTATGATTGTTTTCTTGCAGAGAATATTTTAAAACATTGCTAAATAATGACATGTATTGACTTTTATTAAAGACGCTTTTCTTTCTTTTTTCATGCTACTTTTAAAAATAGTGAATTATTAATGCTGAAGACATTCTGCAACTAATCAGAGTAAAAAAACAAACTTAAGCACTAAGCAGAAATAACACCTTTATTTCACAAAGGAATGTTTTCAACCATTCACAACTGGTCTACATCAGCTAATGTTGTGAATGGTCAAAAACGTTCCTTTGTAAAATAAAGGTGTTATTTCTGCTTAGTGCTTAAGCTCACTTCTTTACTATGAATTATTAAATTGTAGACCAACTCTAGTGCTCACTTTACCACATATACCATGATTAGATTGGCCAATAAGTGAAGAATGGCAATCATTAAGCCTAAATCCTCTTTAAAAATGTATGTAAGTATGAGATCTGAAATTGAATGTGGATCCTCCATATAATAAATAGCATCTTTATCATTCAGTCAGTATGAATGGAAGTCTACATCACTTCCACACTGGCAGCAATTTTATTTATTAGGAATTTTCTCTAAGAAGTGTTTTTTAAAAATGATTTATAATAGTTAATACTAATTGCTGAATAAATTTTGCCATTGTTTATATAATCAGATGGAATTTTAGCATACTTGAGTGAAAAATAGATATTTTTGGGGTCTGAAATGCATTATAATTTTTTCTATTTTAAGTTGTTGATAATTTTATCCCTGATTTATAAGAATATGATTTTTTCTTGCAAAATTGGGATAAAAATGTATATATTCAATTAAATACTACTGTTTCTTTGTTTTTATTAAATAAAAATTCAATAAAGTCCAAAATAGTTTTTTTACTATTACATAAAAAAAATGCAGTATTGCACAAATATTTCCTTTGAACTAATTGAAAATATCAATCAAATCATTTAGCAGAAAATTTTTTAAGTAGCTTTTCAATATTGCACCTTCTAGTGGATAAAATAATAAAATTAATTTGATAAAGTTATAATTATTTTATCTTTAATATTATATAGATGCATGTATAGATAATTTTTTGAAAAGATCAAAAAGCTATTGTTATTACATAAAAATTTACAATCAGAAATCAACTGATTTATTTAATATGATTTGAATTTGTTCTATCTAATAGTAATAAATTTCTTTTGATAATAGGGAGAAAAATTTTAAATGTTAAAATTTTCTTCACAAAAAACTAACCAATAATAAAATTTATTTCTTCATAATAAGAAAGCAATGTACTTTACAGAAGATTCTTTTCATATTAAAAAGTAAGAGCAGGTATTATGCAAGCTATGTTTGCAAAGATAATTATATTATTCTGTTTTTAACTATTAAAGATAAAACAAATTTTTTCCTATTATAATATTGAAATACATGATGCCCACATGAAACTTTTGAAACTTTGGATCACAATAAATATTGAATACAAATACATACATAATGACATTTGCTTTACTGAAGAGAACATATCCAAAAGTTTTTTAAAATTTTATACAGTTATCCAAATTTTACTTCAACTTGATCCCATCTTGTTAAACGGTAAATATCAAGTCTATTTCCAGATTCAGTCAAACATGTGGCATTTACTGTTGAATAAATATCAGCAATTTTCTATTGTAAGTTCTTTACTGTGTTTTATTTCTATTGGTATGCATTATTATTAACATACTCCCACAAAAACAAGTTTAATAGGATTATATCTGGAGAATGGAGATACTGTAATATTGGATCTCCCTTATTGACCTAGTAACTTAAAATTGTTGCAGCAAATGCAACTAAGAGAAGATTTCTGCTGATTATGCACAAATAATTCTTGAATCCACTCCACATCTTCAGCACTTGTGCTTGCACATCCAGATCTTGTCTGCTGAAGGACAGTTCTGTTTCCATGAACTTCTAATGCTATTCTGATACTGATAGTCTATTTGGTTATGCTGTTTGAAATTTTCTTCAAAAATTATATTGCATTTGTAGGTCTGATTAAATTTCAATGAATTACACCAGACACAACTTTTTCTTCATTTGTTGTCATTTTCAGTGTAAGGAGTTCAGCAATGATCAGTTATCTACAGTCACCTGGAACACAAAAAAATTTTGCTATAATAAAATTTATGAGTTTCTTTACCATATGCAAAAACTGTATTATGTTATGTGATTCCATTCAGAAGCTGTATTTATTTAAAGTTTCAAAATTTCATATGGACACACTGTATTTTTTCAAAAAGAATAGAAAAAAATCTTTTTTTTTTTTTCAATTTTCTCCTCTAGAAGGATTTGATGTTTTGAATCCGTCACTGGAAAATGGATGTATACACATTTTCTTTAATTTATTAATATCTTTATTTATAATATAAACATAAATATATGTTTGTTAATAAAAATAATTTAAAACAGGTAATTCCCACTTTTACAAATTAATTCAGACCTGGAAATTGTTCACAATGTAAGAAGTCAAACCAAAAATCAATTTCTCATAGACATAATGTTAAAATCAGGAGTTCCAATCTCAGGAATGCAATTTGACCACAATAAAATTAAGTAAAAGCTGACAAAATCAATAGTTTATGATTAAATAATTGATTGATCTAAAGAAATAAAAATATAGGCAGCCATTCTCGCGGTTTTAGTACAGATAGGCCTCGATTAGCACGACTTCGAATAGCGCGAATTCGATTAGTGTGACTTAATAGAGACTTCGATTCAGCTTGCATACACGATTTGTTCCGTCCTCATAACCTATTGATTGCTGCATGTAGATGTTTTCCTGCAACTCTCCATACAGGAAAGCGGTCTTTACATCGAACTGATACAGTTTTAACCCTTTTAAAGCGGAAACAGCAAGTATTGCTCGTATGGAATCAAATCGAACTACAGGACTGAATGTCTCATAATAATTAACACCATGTTTTTGTTTGAAACCTCTAGCTACCAGCCGGGCTTTGTAACGATCGATGCTTCCGTTAGGATGCTGTTTGACCTTGAACATCCACTTGTCAATTACTTCTTCGCCCGCTGGTAAATAGGTCAAGTTCCATGTGTGATTCTATTTAAGTGACTCGATTTCTTCATTCATCGCCTTTTTCCATTCATTGGAATTCTCACAGTTGATGTTCAGTATGGCTAACACTAGTTACATAACATCAACAACCAATTACCATATTTTCCATAGAGTTAATACTTCGATTAGTGCGAATTCGATTAGCGTGAGAAATTCGTGGAACCAATTATTCGCGCTAATCAAGGCCTACCTGTACTGCATGGTAGCTAATTTGGGAGCAGAGCCTAACAATTTACCACAAAGTTTAAGATTAACGCTATTCTCATAGTCCTACTTCGATGACATATAGAGTAGCTTATGTAACATCAGCATGATAAATCTACCTCATCTGGAGAGCTGCTGTAAATCGTCGGTAACAGAAAGTAAGATGAATGCCATATATTTATTTTTGCTGTTCGAAGCTGAATACAAAATATTTAAATGTGAGAGAGTGTTTCGAGATCACAGAATCCGTTTGACAATTTCATCAGAACTTTTTATTGAATTTTATATCAACAAGCATCTAATATATAACAGAAAAATAGACGTAAAATAGGAACCACGTTGACTGTTGAACAAGTGCTAAATACAAGAAATTTCCAACATTCCGTAGAAAACACCTTTTGAATAGTTTGAACCAGTTTTCCATTAGCTAAAGCATTGAATGTGTGTAACTAATTCAATCATCAGTCATTTATCGTGTTATGTCAGCTTTCCACTTGATAGACATGAACAATTAGATACGAAATTAAATAAATTTTCTTTACGTAAATTATATATTACTATCATTTTATATTTTAAAATCAGCTATGCAGTACTAATATAAAATGTGAAAGAATGCTAACATGGAATTTGACAATGCATTGCATTTGGTTTAATGTTATCCATGTTATAAATATTAATATAATTTCAAAGGAAAAAACAAGTAAAGAAATTATTTAATTCAATAAACTCTCGATATTTAACATATATTTTTGCTATTTGATAAATTTTAAGTAAAACACATATATGTTGAAATCAGTTTAAAAATAAAAATAAAAAAAAAATTGGACGACAGTGCCTTTTGCTTTCTTTACTTGTTTACTTGACTAACACTCATTGGTGGATGGAATAAATTAAGAGTGTGGTAATTATATTGGTAAGTCACTTTTGCTACCGCCCTCGAAATAGCTGCAGCATACTACGAGAATAGCAATTCATGGAGAAACACTACTTCGCTGTAACTAATGACATCACTACTGTACGGTAAACTTGCTTTGCATTAACTTACCATAATCCATGAGAATGACTTTAAATCAAGTAAATTATAATAATAAAGAAAATATTTATGTCATATAAACATTAAAGAATTTTTATTTTTCATTATTATCTATGAACTATTGCCTTAGGAAGAATCAAGAATGTAATTTATTTACATAATACACTGGTAAAACCAGAGGATGCATTACTACTGCATTTTGATTGCCATTTAAATTTTTCCAATTTTGTAGCAGACAGCAATTTTGAGGAGTTTTTGTTATAAACATAGTTGTACTATACTGTATAGTTATATAGGCAGTTTGAAATACTTTTTAATGAATGTTTAGCATTTATTTAGTGCAATTAAGGTTGATATTTTTAATTTTGTGTTACTTTATATCTGGAAAAAAATTGTAAATCTAGGAACTTGTTAAGCAAGAACAAAGAACCTGTATTAATTTATATAATGAAAAAGTTAAATTTAAAATATAACTTAATATTTTAAACTCAAGCACATTTCAGCAGTAATTATGCACACTACTATTTCAGGAAATATTAAAAAGAGAAAAACAAGGCAATTTAATTAACAAAAAACAATTGGAAAATGCATCTGCAGCATGGCTATACACTATTAATGAGCAATAATATAGACTGATACTTATTTATAAATTTATATTATAATACATATATTATAATGAATATATTAATTTAAATATCTGATATTGAATTAATGCTTAAATTTTGAATCAAACGTAATAACAATGTTAAATTAAATTTGTATGTTTGATCTTATAGTTTATAGTGCTGAAGATGGTTTTGTACTGAAAGCATTTCGCTAAATAAATAATAGTGTGCATAATTACTGCTGAAATGTGCTTGAGTTCAAAATATTAAGTTATAATAAGTCTAAGCAAAAATAATTTTAAGGGTTTAAATATAATTTAAGTTTTGCCCAAGAACTAGAACTGATTATCAATGGTATATAATTAATTTTTTACTTCTGTGAGGATTTCCTCATATCAATTAGTTAAAGATCAATTATATATAAAATTTTTAATACAGGCATACCTTATTACTATGGCAATTACATTCCAGACTACTACTGCAGAGTGATTTACAATTTTTTTTTTCACAAAGATTTACACTGCTTAATTTTATTATAAATACTTACATCTAGCCAATTAGCAGAATATATTAATTCCAAGAAAATTACTTTATTCAATGCAAAGAAGCAAAGAATTCTGAAAACGCTTCTTTGCATTGAATAAAGTAATTTTCTTGGAATTAATATATCCTGCTAATTGGCTAGATATAAGTATTTATTTATTTTTTCATTTGCTAATGTATATAAAAGCCTAAAAAACATATTTTCATTAGTATTCATTAAGTATACAATGCTAGGTTTAAAAAACTTGGCCAAATGGTCACATTTTAAAGTAAATTGTGTATCACCTTGAAGGATCCAGATTTGATTCTGTCTCAAAATCTTCAGATTTTCAGGATAGCTATGGCCCAGCCCATATATGTGTTAATTTATGTTTTATATATCTATTTTAAGTATTATTTTGCAAATAATTTTCATTTTGAGATATAAAATAAGAACATGGAATATAATAGAGAAGTGCTAATATTAAGAAAGCATTGCAAAATGAGGTATGCCTGTATAATAAAACAAAAATTTCTAATGATCTTAAATTTTGAAGTTTTGTTACTCATAAAATAACACAAATAATTCAAGTATTTTAAACAGGAATACTAAAATTAGTAATTATATATTTATCAGTAATAAATTTTAGTATTCTACTTAAAGTGCTTGTTGAATTATTTATAATCTCTGATGACAATATTATTTTCATCAACCAAATGAGACTAAGTTTTTTTTATATTGTATAAAATATACACTTATGATTAAGTTCTGTCAATTAAATAGGTACTTTTTATTTATTTTATTAATTTATATTGAATGTAGATTGAAAGAAAATATAAAACTCATTTCTATTATTAGAAACAAGTTTTCAACTTATGGAAAACTTATATTCCTGACAATACCATACTTTTCCAGGCATGAAGAACTATTAAGTTGTGAAACTCTCGACCAAAGTATTTAAAAATATATGCAGTATATACCCATGATGGCCAAATTGCAGTTTGCAAACCAAATTTTAAAATATTTCATATACAGGTAGTCCTTGATTTACAACAAGAGATTTTGTTTTGAATTCTGCTGTCGTAAATTGATGTGATTGTAATGCTACATTTCTACGGGACAGTTGATTGTGATTAAATGTTTGATTGAGATTAAGTTTATACGTGTAAATGCAAACCTGATTTACTGATCACGATTAAACTGCAAAGAACGTGATTAACTTAACCAAGTTTCCAGAACTTGTTTAATTGCCTTTCTACTTGATTATTGACGTCACAAGCTCTCTTCGCGGTCCGCTACATCAGAAAGAAAACAAGTTTAAAATGGCGGATCACTCTGCTATGTCGAAATTGTAAAAGATGTAATAATAACTAGTCTGATAAGAAAATTATAACGCTTTACAATATTTGGAAAGAATACTTAAATGATCTTCAATCACAAAAATGTAATTCTACCATCTACGAAAACGAAATAAATTATTAAATCGATTCAATCAAATTCAACTTATATACTACAATAACTAGGGAGTATCCTTACGGCAGAACAATTTTAGAGAATTGGAATTGTTCCTATAATAGCACTATAATAGGGAATTATAGTTGTGCCAATTGGAAAATTAGAATTAAGGAAATGTTTTATTTAGAATTTAGAGTTAGGGAATTATAATTTCCCCTATGGGGAATATAAAATGATATCATTTCTATAGAATTAGAGATTGTTCTATGGATAATTAAATCAATCCTTAACTGTAGAGGGACATTCCTAGTTCGAGAAGGAATAATTGGGCTTTGTATCTATAATATATATATATAGTGAAATAAATTTCTCAATATAAAAATGAATATTTATTTATCATTACTGCAAACATAAACATTTCTTCTATATCTTGATTAATTTATAACATCAAATGCATTTTTCTTGGAATGAAAAAAAAAAAAAAAAGAAAAGTTTTCTTTCATATATTAAACAAGTATTTTCACTCTTCAGAACTTCCAGGTATCTAAATTACGATACAATTGATTTAATGCATCATGTCCCAACCTTATATATCTTAATTTCTGTTACATTACTCTATAAATCACAAGTCTCGAAATTGCTTTTCTCTAAATCTAATAAAATTTTCTATAGATGGTTCTAGTTTAATCATAACAATTTATCTATCTAAATCAGATTTTTATAAATATAAAAATCAAAAATAGTATTAATAAATATTTTAAATTTTGCAAACTACATGTACTTGTATTTTAATAACTAAAAATAAAATTAATTTATTAATTCAATAATAATGTTAATTTAAAAAAATCAATCAAAAAAAAAATTTTTTTTAATTAATAATTAATTTTTTTAAAAATTAAATAATTTATTTTTAAATTATAATACTGTATATAAATTATTTTGTTAATTATGTTTACTAATTTTCTATTTATTTTTTATTATTATTTTTGTTGCAAATTTATTTAATTTTTTAATTTAGTTATTAATTACGTTAAATTTTCTTTATAACACATTGAATTTATAACTGAATGTAACTATTATTCTTATGTAATTAATGAAAAGTAATTGTTTAATACAAGTGATGATTAAACTTAGAAATAAATTAATACAAATGAAGTAATGAATCCTCTATATATTATTTATTTATTTTTTCAGACCAAAATGCTTCACTGTTAAATACATTCGAATCGAATGAAGCACATCAACTACTTTCGTACAGAAACCAACGTTCTGCCAGCGGTCTAAGTGACTTACTGATGAACCTCCATTTGGAACAGCCGTCGTTTGATCCTACTGTTGCAAAAAATGTAACGACACAGTTAGGTCAAACAGTGTACCTCCATTGTATCGTTCACAACCTTGGTGACAAAACGGCAAGTAACTATTTTTTAACTTCTTCACCCCCTCTTCTTATATATTTTTTTCCTTCTCTATGGCAGAAAATGTGTAGCTAGTAAAAAGGAAAGAACTTTTTATCTATCGCAGCCCTTCGGATATTGTTATTTTGAGAAAATGTTGTAGTTATTTATGTTGCTTATAAATAACATATTGTGTGATGTTTCCTAAGGAACAACTTTTCGAAGTTATTTAAATTTTCTTAAAAATTATTTATAAAATGATCAATGCTTTATTTATTGATTCGTTATAACGATTTGAAGTTAATGAATTATATAATGAAAAAATATAATTTAAAATAATAAAAAAAAATTCTTTAGAATTTTCTTAAGATAAAAATTGAATTTAAGAAAGCATTTAAATCATTTATAATATATGTGTGGCTTACAAAATTCTGCAGTAAATATAAGAATTTATTCATGTTTCCGTTTATAAATTTCTTCTGTAATTAAATTTATCATTATGCTGATAAATTATAACCATAATTCTGACTTTTAGAATAAAGTTATCATTTAGGTATATAATTAATGTTTTTGCTCGCTGATCGTGTGATAAACTGCTGTTCATTTAAATAAATCTTGTAAATATTTACCTTCAGATAGACATTTTAAACTTTACATCGAACTTCACATCATTTTGTATAACAAGCTTAATATCTAGTTTATAATTAAATGTGTTTAAGTAATGGATTTTAATGAGGAGAGACAAAAGTTTTTAATTTTGAAAACATATATTATATATTATTATTAACTATAATCAAATAAATTTCATTTTATAATTTATTCTTAATAGAAAATATTAAATGAATTTATGTATGGAATTATATCTTTACATTTTAATTTTAATTTTAATGATTTTTTGAACTTGAACGGTAAATTGAAAATTTTCTACACAATAAATTTATAAGACTAAATAAAGCATTCAGAAAAAATTATTCTCTGACGGTATTTCTTCTCATTGTCACTTTCTTATTCATCATCTGCATCATATCAATCTACTGAGAAGGTTTCTTCAATATTCTTCCAAACCTTTTTTTTTTATTCAGTGAGTTCTTTCTGCACATTTTTCGATTTATTCGATTCATCTTCTTTCCAGTCTTTTCGTTAGTCTTTTTATATACCTAGGAATCCAATCAAGAATTTCTTTTGATCATCTACATCCCTTTTCTTCTTAAAACGTGCCTAACCCACTGCCATTTGAGATTCTTTACCCTTGTAGTAATATCAGTCAAGTTTGTCTGCTCTCTTTTCCATGTATTTCATTTCTTTTATATCTCGTGATTCCTGGAATGCATTTTTGCATGCCTATGTCATCATAAATCTGCCCATATGATAGAACTAGTCTCAAGCATTGGATAAAGATCTTTCTTTTAAGATAAAATGAGAATATTTTAAAATATTATATTATTCCTTCCAAATATTTTCATCTAACTTTTTTATTCTTCGTTTTTTTTTTTTCATAATTTATTATCTATCCTGAATGTTTATTGTAATAATGTTTATATACGTACATTATCAGTCTACAGCAGACATATTTATGCATTTTTAAGATTATTTTCCTATTTTATCTTGTACCAGCAAATTGTGCCTGGCATTGCTCAGGTATAGCTTGAAAACATGTTCAGTATATTAGGAAAAAATTGATTTTGATTATTTGCAAGCTGATTTCTTCTACAGTTTCAGTCTTTCATTTGTTCTTTAATACAATCCTCATAATTTTCAGAAGATTCGCGAAATTATCAGTCTGTATGTCTTTCGCTCTTCGATTTGTAAAAGATTTACTTGGAAGAAGAGTTGAAATTCGTAAAGGTGTAATATTATGTACTATACCTATCAAAAATTGAGAATTTCAACGATTTTCATTGTATTTATTCCAGAAAGAATTATTTTTAATTGGAAAATTATTTCAAATCTCGTGTTTATTGAAATGTTATATCGTCATCATACTAACCGAATAACAACTGTTAATAATTGTTATTTTTTCTAAATTTATTAAAGTATAATCTCGCGAGATCATATATCAATATTATTTGGTAATGACGCCATCAGTGATCGTAACAAATAGATGACGTAATGTGCTCTTGTGACGAAACAATCCGAACAAAATCATTTTGCTATAATTTATTTATTATAGCATTTGGGAATCAGTCAGCGAGCGTGATAATATCATGTGACCGAAATTGTGACATCACTCGTGATATCGCTCAATTGTTACGTCATAATGATGTCACATAACAATTGCGTTTTCTGAGATACATTGTTACGTTGCAATGACGTCATAGAATTCATTATAGCATTTGCAATCTATTGACTTTTCGTATTCAATTTTACCATTTCGTCAGCATATCGCAATTGCGTTATCATAGTGGTGACGGGAATTACGTCATAATGATGTCACATAACAATTGCGTTTTCTGACATACATTGTTACGTTGCGATGACGTCATAGAATTCATTATAGCATTTGCATCTATTGGCATTTCGTATTCAATTTTACCATTTCGTCAGCATATCACAATTAATCGTCATAGCAGCGTTATTCGTTGTTATGCCATTGTGACGTCATATAATGAAGGCGTTTTATGACGTCGTACATTATTACACCACCAAAGACGTCATGACGGTGTCACTGTGACGTCATCCGAATTCGAACATCACTCTGAAGGATTTAAACCAAGGCATTTCCGTTGCCTCTTCAAAATACCCCATCCCTTGAGCGATTTCGACTCTAGGTATCCTATGTTACTCGCAGGACTGAAGGAAGTGTATAGGCCAAGTTTGGTCACGAAACGGTGTGGAAATCTTTGCGAAACAGATAGACAAACATTGCATTTTGTATATGGAGATCACTTCTTGTAAATTGTAATTTTTTTATATAAATTAATATAATTACATAAGTGCTTAATTTTTCATTAAGCATATTATTTTGATTATTCCTAATAAATAAGAGCATTATGAATTTAAAATGATTTATCACATGCTTTGACGTAGAAAGAGTGCTGATCATTTTTTTGTATAATTTAATTTATTCCTTTCATTCAGTTTATCAAATGTTTGATAACATCACTGAATATAGATTTGAAATTTATATGCTAACTAAAATTTGTATGTTTGCGATTTTATAAGGCTTTGTAGATGAAAATAAAGTAGTGGACTTTTCTGTGGCTGTTACCCACCTTTTACGATGCCAAGCAGGGAATATAAATCATATAAGTCATAGGACAGAAAGCGATAGTTACAGCAATGATAAACCCAATCTCTGCAATACACGTGCAAAATGTAACAAACTGCAACCGATTTCATGTGTCCAATAAATTAAAGGAAAAAGAAAGTGGTCCTGATATACCTTGTATAGGATCTAAAGATAACAGCGGCAAAAGTAAATCACACACACACTAAACCTTAGTTAGAAAAAGGCAAAAAAAAAAACCAACTTAAAATGAGAAAATCAATAAAACTTGGTTGTAAATTCCTCAACAATCATATTTATTATGTGAATAAAGCGTGGCAATTATTAATCTACTAAAAACAACCGTTATAAATGTCCCCTAAGGTCACAATGCATTGCAGTTTATGTTATCTGCTAGAAACACTTCTATTCTAGTAATGAACTGTTTTGTAATAAGCTTTTTTTTTCTTCTTCTCAGGAAGTAAAACAAATTTATACTTTTACCGTGTTATTATATTTCAAAAGAAAAACAGTACACTCTAACAAAATTCCGCGTATATACTCAATTTTTTATCTTCAGCGAAAAGAAAAGGAGATTAAATTCTATATCAAAGAATATAATATTACCCAGTTTTCAATTTTCAAATACCTGACCTTCCAATGACCCTGTTTGTCCGAAGTTCGTAAAGAACAGAGAAAATCAAGACCATAAAATGGTCAAAGGAAGCAATTCTCCCTGGATTAACTGTTATTAGGATTTTTTAGTACTTCCTTCAGTAGACTTTTGTATTTAAACACTGATAGAGAAGTACTTTGGCAAAGTAATGCCTGAGAAAGCACCAAATAGAATCGATAAATTATCCTGCGGAAATTTTTCAAAAATCAACTCTGTTTGATGCAATGTCGAAATCTATAAAGATTCATCTAGGCATTATAAAAATGTGTACATATGACTACATTTATGATATTTACGGACTTTATTCCAGTTAATAAATATTTTTTTGCATTTTATTTATAAAATAAATAAAATACAATAATTCTACGTTTGAAATTGCTTAGAAAAATATTTACTCCAAATGTTATTTTAATATAAACAAATTCATATGTTTTTCTTTCTTCGTTTTTTTTTTTTACAGAACGTGTTTTAGAAAAGTTGGAAAGTAAAATTTTTCAGAAAATAATAAATTTGATAACAAACAGAATGAAAAGAAAAAATTTCACATAGGCGAATTTAATGAAAGCTTACATTTTTATTTTAAAAAATAATGTTTTTTTTTTTTTATTTTTCCCCAAAACCAATAAGAATTTTGTTTATATCAAACGAAACACTCTTTGTAAAATAAGAAAAATAATCTAAAATTATATTTCGTAACTTAAGTTTCATACTTTATTCTCACGATATATGACTAATATTTACTAACTTAGTTTGACAAATTGGTATCGTAGTAAATTATACATTCTCTATAATAGTCAATAGTACCAACTGCGTCTACTTGAACTCAAAGTCAATAAACATAATTTAAATTCAATTCACCATTATCCAATTCAAGATAATAGTCCTATGTATTGAACAATGCTTCTATATTATTAACAGAATCAGAATATTTCCAAAGTTCCTCAAGAGGAAAATCTCGCGAGGATTCTTGTCAACATTGTTTTAATCGTATTTACAAATGAATTATAAACATAGTTTTATATGTAGAACAATAATTTGATCCTCATCTTTTATTGTTATCATAAAAATAAAATAATTTTAATATTTTAATTAAAAGTAAATAAGATGGAGTGGGATAAGTGCGGAACTGGGGCAAGTGCATTAACAGGCTCTTTTTTTATTCTGGAATCTCATCAGTCATCGTGGATATCTATGTCGATAGGCTGATATTAACTTTTTGTGGATTACTACAATATCAACTAGCAAAATTTCATTATCTTATAATAAAAAAAAGCCCGTTAATGCACTTGCCCCACTTCTGCACTTATCCCACTTTGCCTTAATGTATTTTTTTATTTCACTGAATTGCAATTTAAGTTATAATAAAATGCACATTTTATATGTGAATTTCTTCCTTAAAAGTAACACGAATTGCATTTTAGGTAAAAATAGAACAACGTTCCTTACACAGAAGTATAAATTCACTTTTACAAAGGCAAATATACTTAGTTGTTAGGTGACAGCCATTTTCTGTGATAAAAGTGTTGCATCCACATTTACTGTTAAGGAAAGCAAGTTAACACGTTATATGCCTCATTCTATTTCCATCCCGATATCTGTATTCCATTCATTTTTATCTGTGACGATGATATTGGTAGCAGTGGACATCCAGTATATTGAATGGTTGCCAAACATCGTTGACCAACACTTGTCAAAGAATTTTTTCCATCATTCCGTTTACAAATACTTCTTTAGCATCGGTCGGTTAACTGCATGCACACTTATTCCTACAGTTATCATAACAAGGCATAGACAAACTTTTATATTCATTAAAAACTTTTTTTCCATATTGTTTTCTTCATTTAATTTCATTTTTCATTACTTTATCGGTATCAATTATAATTAAGAGGTGTAAATGCATTTTCAATCATCGTTCTACAGACCCACTTGGGATTTAAAATGAAACGTTGGGAATGATAAGAAGATAATAATACGTTTGATGGAAAAATCATTTGTCCGTAAGTAGATTAACCGTTCAGTTATATAGCTTTAACAATGCAGGCTAAGAGAAGACAAAAAGCTGATAGCTTTCTCTGAAAACTTTATCTCTTTTGTAATTAAACTCCAGAGAGTACTAAATTAAGCAATTGGAATAACTTCAATGATTTTAGGAGGGCCACTTTAAGAAAAATGAACGTAACTATCCTTAGTTTTCCCTTCATTAAACCAGAAAGAAAAATAAGAAGTAAAGTTTTAATTAATTCTTTAAAAATATTAATTTTAATCGATAATTCTTAATTTCGTTACAGTTTATTAATTCCAACTTGTTGTTATTCCTTACATTAAACTTGAACTGAATTATTTAATATAGAGTTTCCAATATAATGAAGAAAAATTTACAATTCTCTCATATAAGAAAAGATAAATCTTGAATTCCAGATAGTAACATACAAAAATTAAAGATTTCTTTTATATTGTTTTAGAAATAAACTTTTCGAAAAACTTAAAATGAAAAATTTCAATACTTTAAAGATAAATTTTTAATGTAATTTGTTAGAGGACACGATAAATCTCTAAGATTTTCCAGTTTCAACATGCTAAGTATCTGTTTTTTTTTCTGTATACGTTTAATAATAAATTTGAATTTATGAGAGTTTGTTTTAAAAAGAAACTTTGCATTTATTGTGAATGACAAGCCAAGTTGTTCTTATGTCTCTATTAAATATTAATACATACATATCTAAAATAATGATATTTGATGCCATACACATGAAGTTGAGAGATTCTGAATAAGCCAATCAGTTATCATCTTTCTTTATATATACAGATCACAAAACTTCTGTAAATAAGATTTTCTTCAACTGTCTTCTACATCAATCTCAGTTTATAAACATAAAGCATGGCACTTACTACTATCTTTCTTAACGGTCTTATAAAAATTTGCCTTTTGAATTGAAAACAAGTTATTGCTTATTTATAAATGTACGAGTGGTCTATATGTAAACAATTCATTTTAGAAACTTTTTCTTTATTTTTATAAAATATATTTTTATTTTTATTGGTATTCTTTATCGTATTTTATTTTTTGATAACAACTTTCATTTTTTTTCTTCGAATTAATTAAAAAATAAATATTTGCTATAGAGAAAATTCAGTTGATAGTGGAGATGATAAATTTTTATTACTTTAAATATATGTATACATTTTTTAACTCTTTCGTTTTATAATAAAAAGAAAAATTGAGAAATTTGATATTAAAAAAAAAAAAGTCAATTCTTCAAATTTCAATTTTCATAGTATAAAGAGATTTTTAAATAATGTAAAAAAGCAAAAAATGAACTTTTAACTGTTTCGAAAATTGTGCAAAACTTACTGAATTTTTAATATTGATAAAAAAAAAACTACTACTTTCTTGCACTTTAATGCAATCCTGAAAACCGCTAATAATTTTCTGGATAAAAGATTTAATCACGATCATCTTCACAGATAAAAAAAAAATAAATAAATTCTTTATTACCTTAACAAGATTATGTGAAGAAAAAAAAATGTGCAAAAACGTCATACTTATATTATAAAGTATGTTTAGAAACCAATGTTTAAATCATATATGTGCTGGTAATTATGAAAGTGGTCTAAGTCATTTTTAGATAATTTGCAAAAATAAAAAATTTTTACTATTTGCAAAATTTTACGATTACAAAAATGGATTTATTTGGCAAGTGCAAAAAAACATTTGCTTTTTTCTTTTTATGATCATAGAAAAATTGTTACGATCTTAAAAATTATTTTAAAGCAAAAAATATATGACTTAAAATCATTTTCATAATTACTGGCACGTATGATGATAAGATGTTAAAAGTTAAATACAGTAATGTAGTGCTTCAACTCATAATTAAATAGCTAGTTTCTAAAATAGTAAAACGATGCATTAGAACTAAAATAAAATTTTGCTATCAATTAGAAATTAGTGTTTTACTTTTAATTAAAAATAATGATTAGAATTAATGCATTAGTTCTTACCAAAAGCAAAGAATTTGCTTATTTTTTGTATGTTATCGGTTGTTGACTGAAAAAATTGTATATAAAAATAATAATTATTATATTTAAAAAATAATATATACAAGACTAAAATTTAACACTAAGTTTTCGCTAAAATGCTCTTTTAGGCACACCTGCAAATTTATTTTACGCTCAGATTGAGCACTTTGTTCATTTCAATTATGTTTCATTTGACTTCAAACGACTGAGTGGATTATTATAATACAGGAATGGTGCATTATTATCGTCATTAACATCTCAGTCCACACTGTTTCATTGTCATCTTAATCAAAACAAACATTCAGTCTGCTTCGTTTAAGCTGCATGTTTTGGTTCTATGATTTTTAATTTCACAAATATCGCACATTTTAAGCAAAATTCTAGCTACAAAATTACATATTCTTTACAATTATATTTACTTCTGAAAAAAAATGAGCTTTCCAGCATCCCATAGGCAATCTTTCTTTGAAAGATTGCCTATGGGATGCTGGAAAGCTTGAATTCTTCTTTAATCACTTCATTTCTCCATTATTTCTTGTATTGGTGAAATATTGCATATTCTGCTTTTCTAAACAAGAATGTCATATCATATTTTATAAACTGATAGTTTTTATCCAGCAGATTTAGTTTTAATTCTAATGCCACGATTCTCTTCCGTTTGATGAGTGGCTTTATCGGAAGAAACACCTAGCCTGATTGTTTAAGATCAAAGTTCCTAGTGATACTATTATGTCTGAGAAAAATAACAATAAGCTAATAACTACAACTAATAAAAGCAAGTAATTCTGGAAAGAACAATCGCTTACATTCCATACTCTACATGTTTCCTATTTTGGAATGATTAAAGGTCGCAATTAATATATATATATTAGCAAAGTTATCTTTAATGACATAATCTCTTTACTGAATTTCATGAAAATCTATCAATTAATTTATAAGTTATTAGGAGGAATCGCAGAATTTGAATGTTCCTCATGTTTAATTAATGATCATTTCCATTGAAGATGATATCATTTCCATGGTTATCCTGTTAAAGTTAATAAAAATTCATTTAATTAGTAGAAAATATATTAAAAGAGTTTCTCAGAAGTCTGACTGTAGGCTCTATTTTTAAACTGTTGAACTACTAGATTAAAATTATAGATCGAAAATGGTAGAACATCCACACAGAATTTATAAAAATATTTACTTGTCAGTTCAACAGTTATTAGTGAAGGATGCACAAATAGATGATAGCATTATTTTATAAATTAATAAACTAACAGCAAGTAAATTTGGTAATAATTCAGATTCTAAGCGTTTTTTTTTTATATCAATTTTTGCAATTTTTCATTTAGTATACTGAAAATAATTTCTATCATTTTTATACTAATAAAGTAATTAGTTTTTCCACTTTACTTCTGTTTGTAATTATAATATTTGAGTAAGGATAAAATGGTATATCATAATTAGTGATTTTCTAAATTTATTACTCAAAACAAAAAGAAAATATTTACTTACAATAAGTTCAAGAATCAATCAATTCTATATCTACAGAAGAAAATTAACAGTAAGTAATATCGCACGCTATTAAAAAATCTCAATATCTTAATTTTTAAAGATTATCTAAATAAAATTAGATAAGAAACGTACACTATTCGAATAAAGTATTATTTTTCCAGTATTTGAATTCGATTTAGCATTAAATAACAACTGCTGTCTCATGCGATAGAAATGAGAAATGTCATTGTGTGGGGGTACTGTATATCATTTTAGATAGGTTTCTATATATATATGCAGGTAGGTTCGACTGTATGACGAATTTAGTATGCATGAAAGAAACATATATATATAATAAGGTATACTAAATTTATTCGCACACTATATTAATTGAATAGAAACGTCCTTTCAAGTTAATGAATAACAACAGTAACGTTTATGGAGAAGAACATTTCTTATCAGTTATGTTTAATATCCTTATAAAAACACGACTATTTTGTAAAATACAACAAACTTCTGAATCTTTTTTTACGTGCTTTATTTTCACTTTAATCTAGAAATAAAATAACTCGACATAGTTTATAAATCTTATCATTTTATGCTTTATTTTCCACCACTGATTGTCAATTCAAGAAAATCGTAAAAGTAAACTCGAGATAGCGATTTTGGCAAAACGGTAAGATACAATTTAGAGAAAGAAGAAAAAAGAATAATAATAATAATATATAAAAAAAAAAAGAAAACATTGCTAAAAGTAGCGAAAATAAAAATGTTCTGTTCCAGTAAGGACTATAAAGGAAATATTCTTGTACAACACACATAAAGTATTGTAATTTTTTTTTCTTTTTCTTATTCGGAGCGACGATGCTGTCTTCCTTTTTAATGGCTTTAATGTAGCGTTTTGTTGTCAGCAAAACAAGAAAAAAAAAAAGAAACGAAAAGAAGGAATTCACAGTTCTAAATTGCATAGTTTTACACGTTGAAAAATTCTTCTTTTTTTATTAGGAAAGTTTAATTCAAAATTTAAAAATTAATAATAATAATAATAATAATACACCTACCAATATTTTAGAATCATTATTATTCTACTTGTATGCAAAATTTAAAAATTAATAATAATAATAATAATACACCTACCAATATTTTAGAATCATTATTATTCTACTTGTATCATTAATATTGTGGTTAATCAATGAGAATTTTGATATAGAAGGTCAAATAATAATAATATTTATTTAAACTCATTGACCTAAATTAAAATTTCATACAGCATAGATTCTATATTAATTATATAGCCGAATGACATAAATATTAATAGCAGCAATAATTAAGCACAGAAATATCTGCTTGGAAGATTATTTAAGTTATAAATTTACGATTTACTTACGTTTCAAATATGCTAAATATAGTCGACAGAATTATATAAAGATTAATTTATGTACATATACAGAAATTTTGTGCATGTTTTTTACTGTATCGGTTATGCATTTATGTTCTATTTTTTTAAGGAAAATTTTGCATATATTGTATATAAATATATGCTGAATTTATAAATATCTTTTAAGATTTCTATTCGACATATGTATACAGTCTTAAACCGTATCGTTAACTTTGATTTCTTTTGACAATTCATCTCGGATAAATTGAATTATACTTTTTATTTTCTTGCATTATAAAATAGTATGTAGTTGAATGATTGACAGAAATTTTATATATTTAGATCTTGTTGACACATCATTTATCTTACCCATTTTTTTTTTTTTATTTTATTTTTTTTAGCTATTTACAAAGAGTTATCGAACTTGATATGCACATATAGTGATTTTTCTTGCTTCAGTTTTCGTTACTAAAAATATTTGTTTTAGATTTATAAATTATTAAATATTTATTTAGTTATTTAGCTTCAGCTATGAATAAACTGAAAAATGTATCATTTATAGTTTTAAAAAAAATTACAGAAGTTTTTTTTTTGTAACAGAAGCTGTTGAAAGATATTTTTTTAAATATTTTCCTTATAAAAAAAGTGTATATAACTTCATTTAAAAAAGGTAGTATATAATAAAGAACAAGTTTACAATATATAATTTAAAAACAAATTATTTTTTTTTGTTTGTTTATCCGATATTAAAACTTGTAATATCGTTAATTAATTGGATGTATAAATATTTATTTAAAAAATAATAAAAATTTGATTGATCACATATAAAGTTAAAATCTAAAAGCATAAAAATTATATTAACATTTTAAACAAACATTTCGGATTATTATTTTGTATTATTCATACTACAATAGAAAATAAGCGCTTGTTATATTAAATTCAAAATTAATAATTATATTATGGATAAATTAAAAAATAAAAACATAAACATTTCTGAAAGAAAACTACACAGTCAATTTTTTTCATTATATTCACGAAATAAAAAAAAAAAAAAAAAACATAAATTTTGTTGCCGATAAGAATTACACATCTCTATATAATTTCCAATTATAAATTTTTACCTACTCTTACAATGTCTTCAAAGTTCGTTTGCATATTGGAAAAAGTGAAAAAAAAAAATTCTCTCATTAATTTAATCCTTAATTTATCTTACTGAATTTTCTACTGGATCTTTATTTATGCATTTTTTTTCTTAAATTACATCTTCAACTTCCAAAAACTTTATGCTTATTTTCTTTAGAACGAATATTCTTTAGTTGTTGCGATGAGATTAAAAATTTGAAAATCTATTTTATCTTTCCATCAAATTCTTTAACTATATCGAGTGCAAAGATATCTGAATAAATATTCTTGTATTTTTTTTTTATATGTTCCAATCTCTATCTTTTCAATTGTCATATATTTTTCTTCGGCATTATTCTTTATTTCAGTTATAATGAAAAGAAAAATCATTTGTGCATAACTCTCTCTCCAATCCGCCTTAAGTGCTTTGTTCAACTATGGATTTCATTTTTCGTTCATTCAAAATTCATATTTTCAGCATCACAAATCTAATAATTTTAAATTCAATATTAAACATCTTTTAATACGTCTGATCTCCACTAGACATCAGTCGAATAATTTTTCACCGAATTGTGTTAATAAACGTCTATTTGTAATTCTCATTTATTTGATTTATATCGTATACATACACGTAAAGTGTCACATCCTCTCAATTTACAGTTCAAATATAATATTTATTAATTCATCTTTCTCCTAAAGATAAATTTTGAATATTATTATTTCTAGCATGCATTAAATTCATAATTTTCTTCCACTATTTATAGAGTGATCAAATTTTCTGAACTTCAATCCAGATCGCTCTAGATATTGGAAGACGTAGCGGCTATAAGATGTGGAGTTAGACAAAAACAATCAAAAATATTCTTTAATTGTGCAATGAAATTAAAAGTTTGAAGATCTATTTTATCTTTTCATCAAACACTTTTACTATATCGACTGCAAAGATGTCTGAATAAATATTCTTGCATTTTTTTTTGTATGTTCCAATCTTAAATAATTAAAAAAATTGCAAAAAGAAAGCAGGAAGAATAAAGAAACATGAATAATATATTTTTTACTATTACTTTTATTGCTTTTTCTTTAGATTGACTCATCTGCATTGGTTATATATTAGGATGACCATATTCTACAATATATTTTTTACTATTACTTTTATTGCTTTTTCTTCAGATTGACTCATCTGCATTGGTTATATATTAGGATGACCATATTCTATGTATAGTAAAAGTTGAGAAGGAGAATTCTTCAAAAGCTAATTTTTTGAAATTAAATCGTTAATTTTTTTAATTTTTTAATATGAACTTTTTACTTATAAGTAAAAAACGGGACATTTCATTCAAAACCGGGACAAAAAAACTCAAAAACTGAGACTGTCCCGGCTAATCCGGTACGTCTGGTCACTTTAACTATTTATTAAATATTGATTTTCGTTGTTATTTATTTAAGTAGCATAAGCATATTATATAATTAAAATCTGTATATAGAAAAATTTCTAAATATTTGCCTAAAATTATAAACATATATATTTTACTAAACGATTGCAACATAAAATATTATTTAAAAAATATATATATCGATATTAAGATTTAAAAATTATATTTTTCACTAGATAATATTATTCTTCAGAAATTTGTATTTTTGTTATTTATCATTTACTGTTCTTTATGAAGTGTAAAAATGTTATGATTCCTGAATGTCACGTTGGTCTCAAAGCAATTTTCTCTCAGATGATGATATTGCAGGAAGCCAGCCGGAAATTGCAATTTCTGAAGATAAACATATGTATATATATACATATTCAATCTTTGAAAATTTAAATAATTTTGAATTCAACAAGAATTATTTTATTGAAAATTTTTATTTGCTATAATTTCGACACATTAAAGATTTTTTTTTTTATTATTTTAATATTTGGAAGTATATTAAAGTATGTTTTACTGACTCGCCAGTTTTCTGAAGCTGTGAATATATTTGATGTTTTTATATATATATAAAAAAAAAAATTACTGTTTAAGTTTAAAATTAAATTATTTTCCCTAAACTAACTATAGCTTGCTATAAATTCACTTTATTCGCGATTTATTCATTTGATTCAATATACCAGACCTTTATCGGAATCGATCGATTTTATTATGCTCCATTATATCCCATTGTTTACTATATTAGCTCTGTCAGATCGTTTATTGGGCACTATCTGATTTACTTGATTCATTTTATTGTGTTCTGTTTATATTGGGCTTATAACTATATCACACACAGTATGGGGAAATTCGGTGAAAAGTTCATCGCCTGGAACAAACGAATCAAAACTATTTATTTATATCAAAACAAAATTATAAATGTACTGATAGCTACAACCACTTGAAACTTTACTCTTTTAAAGAATTCACAGATTTAAAATTGCATTTTTAATGAGATATATATATATATATATAAATTTAAAAGTTTGTTTTCTCTGGAGAACTACTTAAAAATTAAACTTTACTTAAATTTATTCCTTTTAAATTTTAAGTAGATATATATATATCACTTATATATGTGAAAAAACTTTCTCAGTCATGAGTATTAATAAGTCCAAATTGAGATCAGAATTAACTGATGAACATTTACAAGTGATGTTAAGAATACATTCAACCGACTTAGAATTGAGGCTCAATGATATTTTAAAAGAAAACAACTGCACAAGTCATAACACTTCAGACTGATGAATTTATTATATTTTTCTTTTTTATTTGAATCATTTAGTTATTTTTTTAATTATTTTTGAAATGTGTTATTTTAAACAGTGTAATAAAAAGTAATTACTGTCATAAATAAAGAACGATTATGCTATAAAATTAGCATAAATCTTTCCCTTGTGTCTAACTTTTTATCGATTTGAACATATTTTTCCATAACACTTTTTTTTGGCTTGCCAAATATTTTGGAATTTACAATTTGGTCCACCTAGGCAAAACTTTTGGATTCCCTGCTCTATAGTTTTCTTGTTTGTAAAGATTACCTTTTTTGGGTATAAGTATAATTAGTCCTTCTTGCCATTGTTCTGGTGTCATTCCAATTTCAAAAACATTGTTGATAACTTTGAAGAATGTGTGTTTGTAGAAAAAAACCACCATGCTTGATTACCTCAATTGTGATGTCATCAAAGCCTGGAGCCTTTCCTTTTTTCATTTGATTTAGTGTTTCTGTGAGTTCAAGCGGGTGAAGATACTGCAGGTTATTGGTAAATTTTTAGCTGTTTTGATCATTGGAATTTATTGAGTTGTCTCAGTTGTTTGATTATTTAAGAATCTGTGATAATAGTTGCACCATTCTTACATCTCTTGGTTTTTATTTTGAAATGGTTTGCCTATTGGATCTGTGATTCTTATTTTTGTGGATCTTCCGACTTGATTTCTGAGTTTCTTGACAACTTTGAAAAGTTCTCTTGTTTCATTGAAATCTTTGATGGTTTTCAAATTGTTGGCATATGTTTTGGATAAAGGTTTCCTTATTGATTTGTAAGATTTGTAGATTTGGTTGTTTAGTGAATTTAATTGTGCATATTTTGAATTTGTGTTTTTGTTTTGGCTGCTTTTGCATAGCTGGTTTCTTTTGTCAATTAACTTTATTGTTGTCTGAGTGGCCCGATTACTCATGTTTGATTGTGAGTTGGTTGAAAATATTTGTTGAGCTGCCTGTTTGTTTTACTGCTTGCAGAGTCTGATCATAAAGAATTGATGAACTGCTTTCAGTAGGGAATGCCAATGAGAGTTGTGTTTACGATTTTGTGGAATTCATTGCTGACGATGGGGTTATATGGGTTGTCCTAGTTGATCCTGGTTGCTGTCCTGTTTCTTTTTGAAATACTGAGTTTTAGACTAATGTGAGCACTGATTATCCTGTGATCAGAGTAGATTTCAATGCTATTATATGCTCTGCAGTTTCTTACAGAGTGCATCCATAATACCATTGATTATTATATAGTCCATTTGTGTTTTGATTTCATTGGAATTCTCCCAGGTCCATTTTCTACTGGTTTTGTGAGGGAACTTTGTTTGTAGGTCTGTTAGGTTATGTTGGTTGTAGAGTTCTGTCAGAAGCTGTCCATTTGCATTTGTTTGGGAATGAAAGCTATGATGTCCAATATTTTTTGTTATTCCAGTGATATTTGAGCTAATTTGTGCATTGAAATCTCCTCCAACAACAGTAATGTTGTGAATAGAAATCTGGGCTATGTGTTCTGATAGCAAGTTGTAGAATTATGTTTTTTTTATCAGTCTCTGCTCCTTCTGTTGCAGCATAAACATAAATGATTGTAGCTTTAGGATTGGTGTTGAGTGTGATGCAAAATATGTGATTGGATATTTTATTTATATCATTATTGAGGTGGTAACTCTTTTATTGACAAAGAAACCCACTCCCCTGATCTTATTGTAGGCTGATGTATAAATGAATATCCAGTTATCTATGAAAGGGGGACTTCATACCACTGTTCTGTGGTTGGCCACTAGTGTTTTTGAATGCAGATGATGTCTAGATTTGCAACAGTCACTCCCCTGCGAAGTTCAAAAAACATTCCACATGTTAGTAGTGTGAAGGCATTGTAAGCGAATACAATTAATGGTGTTTTCCACAACTTGAAATTTGAAGCCTCTTTTGCACTTGGATGATCTGAAGGTTTCCCAAGGAGCTTTGACCTTCAGATGTCATTGGTCTCATAGTTTGAGTGGTTACAGAGTTAACTTTCTTGTTGGTTATGTATCTGTTTCCTTTCATAATCAAAGAAGCTGTGAGATTGGGTGATTGGCCCTACTGTTGCCTTTTACAATACACAGGGAGATACAGCAGTGCTATTCTTATCCTACACTGCAGGAAATTTTTGTTTATATTTTTATTAAATATTTTGGAAATTTTGTTGTAAAAATACAACAAAATGTAAAATACATGAAGTCTTCTTATTATGAATATTTGAGTTAGCAATCTTCATAAAAAAGAAAAACATATTTTTTTAATTTTTGAAAATTCAAAAATTCAATTATTTTATACCAAAAATTTCATGTTATAATCATTCATCTAATCAAAACAATGTTAGCAAAAATAACAATGTCTAATGAAATAATTTGTAATTATATGTAAGCTTTAATAATATAATTAAATTTGGATGAATGTTTCTCATTTACTAAGTAACAATTAAACTATAATTCTGACTAAGTATGACTTTATCCAAAATATGAAAGATAGGGATAGTTCAAAAATAAGTTTTGAATATATATATTTTCAGAGCCAGTAAAGTATAGACCAAATATGCTATAAGTTGGTACAGGCATTCTCCTCTAGTGATATGTGATGTTTGACCTTTATTGTGCATATTGCACATGCCCAGCAGTAGTCAGAAGTGATCATGCACTGAGCAGAACATTTCTGCCATCAATAATCCAGGAAACAACAGCAAACAGACATGTTGCAGATGTGGATGAAGGATAAAGTGTGGGGAGTTGTCTGCTACAAATGGACATGTAGCATAAAAATCCATCCATAACCAGCAAGTGGAGGTATATGGTCCATTTGTAACGTCAGATACAACCATCATGACATTCATCATAGAATTGCTGTCCCCATTATCACACCTAATGGTGTGACAATAGTGACAGCAATTCCATGATGAGCATCAGTGTGTGAAAGACAAGCAGCAACCTGGAATACTGCAACATCAATTGGAGAGGAGAACATTGCGAGTGGATGCCATGATTCACTCCAGCAAATAGATAACTGTAGATGACATTGCCACAGAATTGGATGTCAGCTAAGCACAAGACATCACATGATCTGTGGCATGCTGGACTACTAGAAAGTGTCATGGATGATGGGTGCATTGGCAGCTTACTTCTGATCACAAGACTGCCAGAATGAGCATCTATCTGCAGCATCTTCAATATGAACAGGAAGGCAAACCGTTTTCCAAATTGTGACAGAGATAAAAGTTGGGCCCTGTTTCACCTGAGTCAAAAATTGCCTTTATAGAGTAGAAACATATAACTTCCCCAATCAAAAAGAATTTCAAAATGACCATAAATGAAACTCACTAATTTGAAAATTAAATTTTAATTTATTAATTATTTTTTTTATATATAATCATCATAAAATATCATTGTAACCAACTGTGTAAAATGCTTAAATCTTGCATTATTGTCAATAATTTTAGGATAAATGCCATAATTTGTGAAAATTATTATTTATAAAATATTATTTAATGTAATTAATATCTTCAAATAATATAAATAAGGTCAGATGCTCCTTGATTTATAATGAGGTTTTGTTCCAGAAATCAGGTTATAAATCAAAAATACCTTATACATAAATTGTATCTATAATGCATACATGTAATAGAACTTCCTCTTATTTTCTCTCTTTAACTTGATTTCATTTATTAAGATATATTATTATTAAGTTTTCCTTAAGATATTTAATCTGATGTCAGATTAAATCTCTTAAGGAAAACTTATTGAAAAAATAATTAAAAATATATGCCATAATAAACAAAATTCAAATAAATGCAGTCTAAGTTGGAAATTATTCAATAATTGTTGGAATTTCTTTCTTCCTGATGTTTCATCCATATTTCTTTTATCAAGATATAGTTAATTATAAACCAAGTATAAAATTAAAATTTTCAATAGTAAATAAATTTTGTAACATTATTATTGTTATAGTACATCAATGTGGGCACAGAGTATCTCCTGTGCAAAGTGCTATGTTGGACACAAGTCAAGACATAGCTACTTGTGATGTTTAATTGTGAGTTTTTGAGGTTTTCCTGTAATAAAGATGAAAGAGTGGGAAGTTACCCTGTAAATTTATTAACACGAAATAGTATTAAACACAAAGTAGATGTAACATAGCTTTCCTACATTGCTTCTACATCATTTAGAGCATACTTTACCTAAGTTATTATTTATATAAATTAATTTAATTCATTTAAATATTCCAGCCAGCATTGCATATGCCAACTAGCAAATACAGTGAAACCCCGATTTTGAAACTTTTCAGGGACCGCCCCGAAAAGTCGAACGAGCCGGGAAAACGCACGAAACGGGAACTCTGATGACGTCATAATAAAAAAGTTATATAATTAAAACGTAGGAAGAGGGAAAGTTTTACATTGCATGTATAGGAAAATGCAGCCTGCATTGCATATGCCAACTAGCAAATAACAATAATAACTACAGTATATAACGGGTGGCCAAACTTCATTTCACTAAGAGCCATACTGGAGAATCTGAAATAATTGAGAACCGCAATCAGTTTCTTTCTGGGTCAATGATAACCGCATCAGTTTTTCGGGTAATATTAACAGTTGTTTAAAAAATAGTTTATTTTATATTTTACATGCATTTATTTCGCATAGATACATACTACTTTTTACAATAAATAAACAAATTACAAATATGTATATATTTAAATTAAATAAGTATTTGCTCCATATTAATTATTGACTTTCATGGTATGGAGCCACACTGAAGGATACCTTTAGTGTGGCTCCATACCATGAAAGTATCAAACAGCCGCAATTTGGCCATCTTGGTATAAAACTATTAGTACAGTATTGACAATCAAATTATGGAATTGTTTAATTAATACATTTTTATGGAATGCAATATATAACATTTTTTAAAAATCAACAAACGATATCAATTTTCTATTCAGTGGTAGATGGATGAGCCCAATCAAATGATGCCAACGCTCGAACTAGCTAAAGAGTTCTCGAACAAATAGGTAATTATCTATTATGCTTATTTTATGCAGTATTACAAATTTTGGACAATATTGAAATTGAACCATGTTTTCTAAAATCATTGGAGGACTCCACTAATAACTTTTTCCTGAGGTCCCGCAAAACATCCAGCCAGCCCTGATTCAGTACAGTTTATGAAACATTTTATGAATTAGTCGGCTGGATTGGCAGCGTGGAAACGCTTTGACTTTCCACTCTGGAAGACCAGGGTTCGAATCTAGGGTACCACTCCTTGAAGATGTTTATCATAGCGTCTGGGCCCGGACCAACGATCCCCGTCCTCCACAATTCTGCTGTCCCCTCCACAGGTCGGCCGGATTGGCCACGTGGAAACGCTTCGGCTTTCCACTCTGGAGGACGTTTGGGTCCCACCCCTTGAAAATATTTATCATGGGGTCCGGGCCCAGCCCGTCGATCCCCTATCTCCACAATCCGACTGACCCTTCCGCAGGGGTGGGCAGCCTTTGGACCGGGTCCCACCCCTTGAAAATATTTATCATAGGGTCCGGGCCCGGCCCATTGATCCCCGTCCTCCACAATCCGGCTGACCCCTCCGCAGAGGTGGGCCGGTGGAAACGCTTTGGCTTTCCACTCTGGAGGACCCGGGTTCGAGTCTCGGGTTCTATAGTATCTCGAGTATCTAGGATAAATCCCCTTGAAAGTATTTATCATGGGGTCCGGATCATCCATTGAAAATATTTATCATGAGGTCCAGGCCTGGCCCATCGATCCCCGTCCCCTTAAAAATATTTATCATGGGGTCCGGGCCCGGCCCGTCGATCCGGCTTTCCACTCTGAGGACCCGGGTTCGAATCTCGGGTCCCACCCCTTGAAAATATTTATCGTGGGGTCCGGGCCCAGCCTGTCAATCCCCGTCCTCCACAATCCGGCTGACCCAGTACCCGGGTTCGAGTCTCGGGTCCCACCCCTTGAAAATATTTATCATGGGACCCGGGTTCGATCTCGGGTCCCACCCCTTGAAAATATTTATCATGGGGGCGGGTTCGAATCCCGGGTCCCACCCCTTGAAAATATTTATCATGGGGTTGGGTTCGAATCTCGGGTCCCACCCCTTGAAAATATTTATCATGGGGTCGGGTTCGAATCTCGGGTCCCACTCCTTGAAAATATTTATCATGGGGTCCAGGTTCGAATCTTGGGTCCCACCCCTTGAAAATATTTATCATGGGGTCCGGGCCCAGCCCGTCGATCCCCTATCTCCACAATCCGACTGACCCTTCCGCAGGGGTGGGCAGCCTTTGGACCGGGTCCCACCCCTTGAAAATATTTATCATAGGGTCCGGGCCCGGCCCATTGATCCCCGTCCTCCACAATCCGGCTGACCCCTCCGCAGAGGTGGGCCCCACCCCTTGAAAATATTTATCATGGAGTCCGGGCCCGGCCCGTCGGCCCCGTCCTCCACAATCCGGCTGACCCCTCCGCAGGGGTGGGCAGCCTGTGAAATCTAAATCCATATAAAAGTCATAGGAATAGGTCCTTGTTTCGCCTCGCCTCTTACTGAGTAAGGCTTGTTTCGCCTCGTCACTTAGTATTCTAATCACGGATGTATATAAAGTGGCATTATCTATTGACCGAAAAAACAAACATTAAATGAACGAATGAATAAAAAAAACATTGATGTGAACTTTTAAAACATAATAATATAAAATTAATTTAATCTTATTTCTTCTAATAGGATAAAAATAAGTATTATTAAATTCATTAAAATTATGTACAGTTTTGTCTGTTAGGATCGTTCTGTCATAGTATATCTTGTGTGTTGAGTTTTCTAAGATTGTGTCTGGTATGTATTTGGTAAGTGTGTGTTTATTAATTTGTATTTGGTTGCAAGTTTTTGGTGTATTAGTGAGTTTTCTAGGATTGTGTCTGGTATGTATTTGTAGTATGGTGTGAGGATTGTGTTTGGTATGTATTTGTAGTAAGTGTGTGTTTATTAATTTGTATTTGGTTGCAAGTTTTTGGTGTATTAATGTGTTTATTAATTTGTGTTCAGTTGCAAGCTTTTGGTGTATCATGTTTGCTACTTGGTTGCTGTGCATGTAATCTGTTTGTGCAAGCAGCTTGCAACCCGACAAAGTGTTGAATCATTTTGAGTGCTATGTGGCATTTTCTACATGTGTCGTTGTAAGGGTTGTAAAGATTTTTGCTGGAGAAAGGAAAAAGTTTTTGTTACGTGGAGGTTGGAGACGGCCGGTTGGACACCATGATGGGGGTGGATAGTCCCGATTGTCAACATTAAGGAAAAAAAATTTATATTTTTTTGTATTAATCAAAATTAATTTTTGTTTAACGTGAATTTGATTTTGTGAAGAAAAATAAAGTAACTGGATGAAAGTTTTTTCTATTAAAATCTTTATTATTGTCAGTATGCAAATGAATGGTTTCAGATAAAACTCATCGGTAGTCGGCATTGGTCACTTCGTCTCTTCGTACGTCCTGCAGTGCTGTTTTTGTCTTCATGGTGTTTATGTTAAGTATACTGGTGACTGTTACGTCGAACTTTGTGGTGATTTGTTTAAGTGTGGTATCATCGTCAGTTGGATTGTTAGTGAATATTGTGTTGTACGTTATTTTGGATTATTATACGAATTACCAGAGTAGAAGTATTGTAAAGTTTCTACGGCGAGAAGAGACGCCTTTTTGTTGTTCTTATTATTCTAGTAAGTTCTTCTTTGAATTAATAAAAGTTCTTTTAACATGGAAGCAATGTATTTATTCCTAGAATGGTTCACCCAAAATAAGATAAAAATAGGGATTACGATCCAGATGGCACCTAAGATAGATGAAACACGGGGTCCGAACCGACGTGAAACTCCGGGTTTTACATCACTTGTTAATGTGCTGTCTTTCAGTATGTATTTTCTGTAGTTTTTCGTGTAAGCTATTATAAACCCTTCTGTTTCAGTAAATAGATCCTCTCAGTATGTATTTTCTGTAGTTTTTCGTGTTTATTACCTGGTCTTGTATTGCTCAAACCCTTCTGTTTCACATTTGCTAAAGTGCTGTCTTTCAGTATGTATTTTCTGTAGTTTTTCGTGGTTTGTTAATGTGCTATCCTTTAGTATGTATTTTCTATAGTTTTTCGTGTTTATTACCTGGTCTTGTATTGCTTCTTCTGTTTCTGTAAATAACCCCCTGACTATAACCAGCTATTTGACATTTTGGTATCTATAAAGTGTTTCTGAAGGTCATGTGGATGTCTGCCATGGAGTTCCTTTCTACATCCAAGATGTTTTCATGGTTTTTTTCTTGTATGTGTGCAGTGTTGTCTATTTGGTTTAGAGCAGTGTCTGCCAAACTGTGTGCTGCAAAAGATATAAAAATATTTAATATAGGATGTTTCTCAGTCATAAAATTCAGTCCATTTATGAATCTAAGTGATAATGAAAATCGCAAAATACCATGACACAAACCTGATATTAACAGAAGAAGAAAATTTAATAAACTTGAGAAATGACCCTGTCTACAAAGCACAGATCACATTCTGAGCTAGAATTGTCAGCATTTTGGATTTTGCTTTGAGTCAATATCCTCAATTAACTTCTACAGCCATTAAATCGTTGTTTCCATTTGGATGGTCGTATCTTTGTGAATTAGGTTTCTCAGCTCTCATGTAAATAAAATAAAAAAAAAAGGGGAAACATTACCGATGGTAAATGAGAAGTACGTGTATATTCATCTAATTTACAGCCACGCCTTGATATAATTATTTCTCAAAATCAATCGCATCCTTCTCATTAATAAAATTATTATTTATATTACCTACTTATTAATTTCGATAAAATATTATTTTATTATTGTTACCTATATTAATATTTTGATTCGTATTAATAAAATAAATTTTTTCGGATTTTTATTTGGTGTGCCGTGAAACAAATTCTCCTGCTTTAGTATGCTGTGAAGTAAAAAAGTTTGGCAGACACTGATTTAGAGTGTTTTATAGATTTAACCCTTTGCGATCCTAAAAAATACATTTTAATGGTCTACTGCTCAAGTGCGGCCATTTAAAAAAATTATGATTTTTTGTTTTTTGCCATAACTTTTTTCATTTTAATTTTTTGGCACGAAAAAATTGGATTCTGTCCGAAATATACTGTATTCTGATATCCTTTTTTAGTTTTGGTAAAGAATCAAAAGAATAAGAGGAAAAAAAATACGAAAGCAATTAGGCCTAATTAGCATATGTAAATTTTATGCATTTTTTCAAATTATTCATGATTTTTGCATCGGATAAAAAAAATGTTTATATATTTATATTCTTGATGATATTTTCCATCTAATAATACTAAATACTTCATAATTCTGAAAAACTTTTCCAACTAACAAAGACAATTTATACTGTAATTTGATACCGCTTAGCGTAATCCGATACCTCCGTGTAAACAAACAATCATATTATCCCTTTCGCGGATGAAATATGGTATTCTACTACACAAATGTTTAAAATAATTGTTGACAGATGAAATACAGTATTCTACTACACAAATGTTTAAAATAATTGTTTATTAGCCATTTTTTGCCTATTTTCTTAAAATAATGTGTGATAAAATACTTTTTATTTTATAAGATCCTTTTCTTAAAATAATGTGTGATATATACATTTTATTTTATAAGAAGTATTAGTATGTATAAGAATGTCGACTTTGTTGAAAAATTTTTTATTTTAATAAAATATTGCTGTAATTTGTATACGTAGCTATCATCCTGCCATCTGTAGTTTTATCTATGTAGCTATCATCCTGCCATGCTGTAATTTGTACACGTAGCTATCATCCTGCCATCTGTATGCCAGATTTAGCCTGATTTTTTGTCGCTATCATCCTGCCATCTGTATGCCAGATTTAGTGATATACCATCCTGCCATCTGTATGCCAGATTTAGCACTGATTTTTGATAAATTATTGCTTTTATACGTTTTTTACTCAAGATTAGTCTCAGAGCCTTTTAAAAAATTTTTATACATTTTTACTCAAGATTAGTCTCAGAGCCTTTTAAAAATGGCGGATGGTCTACGTTTTTTACTCAAGATTAGTCTCAGAGCCTTTTAAAAATGGCGGAGATGTTTTTTACTCAAGATTAGTCTCGGAGCCTTTTAAAAATGGCGGATGGTGAATTATTTCTACTCAAGATTTGTCTCAGCGCCTTTTAAAAATGGCGGATGTGAATTATTTCTCTGTATTTAGTCATTCTGAGTCATTAATTTTTTCAAAAAATAGTTAAAATATAATAATAATAGCATTTTCAAACAGAGAATAGGTTGCCACAGCTCTCCCCTTAGTAAACATAATGTAACTAGCCCAAGCCTAAGGTCATGTAGTTGACCTTGGATGGCTATTGACAGTAATTATACACCCCTGGTTAACTAATTACTTGTTTCGACTAGGGATAACACAAAAATTACTTTATTGGCTTGTTTCGACTAGAGATAACACAAAAATAACTTTACTGTTTAAATTTTTGTGTTTTTTTAATTACACAAAAATAACTTTATTGTTTAAATTTTTGTGCAATTTTTAAAATATAACTAATATAAACAAGCAATCAGCTGATTTGAAAAACCCGTTAATATTTCCTCGCCACAATCTAGGACGCCGACTTCCGCATCGATTGTCAAGCATGATATAGGTTGCTTTGTTTCTCTGATAAGTTAAAATTTATAAATTTTTAAATAAAACTAATTTATCGAATTTTATGTGTGAAAAAACGTTAAAATCATATATTTACAAGGGGCCAAACTTTTCCAAATTATAATTAATTGGATCAAGATATCTGTAAAAACAAGTAAAGGTAAACTAAGAAGGAAATGTGGAACATGATAGAGCAAGTCTTATGATATCTGTAAAAAAAAAGTAAGGATAAAATCTGAAGGAAATGTGGAACATGATAGAGCAAGTCGTAAGGATAAAATCTGAAGGATATGTGGAACATGACAGAGCAAGTCGGACAAATTCGGACAATCCGTTATTGAATTTTTGGCCATCCAAAGATAGCGCTTATATGAGTAAATCCGATTAAAAAGCGATTAAAAAAATTAATAAAAAATTTAATTAAAAATTCACATTTTAGCAAAATTTTGGTTACAATGATAAAACAATGAAAAATATGACAAAAAATGATATTTTAAAAATTTATTTTTCAATATAAATAAAAATAAGGGCACCAGACCCTGTCAATAACGTTATTGATAACGGAGTTGTAGTAGGGCATTGGCCTGTCAAGTACATATTGATACGTGCAATATGTGGGTGAATCGCAAAGGGTTAATGGTGTTATGTTTCTATCAGCCAAGACTATAGCTTTCTATAGTTGTGATTTATGTTGTTTTTTATGAAAGAACTCTCTCAGATTATAGATCTGTCTGTTGTGTAAATGTGGGATGTCAATAAGCTACATCCACCTTGCATGGATAGTTGGTAGTTTTTTCTATGGAAGTATTCATTGGTAGTTTTTTCTATGGAAGAGTTTGGGTGATAGTACTGGTATTTTGTAAGTGTTGTTCATGTTTTTCTTTGGAGTGATTCAAGTTCTGTCTGTGTTCACTGTATCACTCCAAAGGAGTAAGTCAGTATAGGTATGGCGAATGTGTTGATGGCTTTCACTGTATTTTTTCCATTCAGATGTGTTTTGAAAATGTTATTTAATCTGTTGGTGTATACTTTTGACAATGTTTGTTTAGTTTTCTTCTGTTCTGTGAATCTGGCTTGCTGGAATCCCAAATACTTGTACACTTCATCCTCTTCCATGGATTCGATAGTGTCTCCATTTTCAAGAGTGAAGCCTCCTTTCTTTAGGACTCCCTTTTCTATGTGGAGTGTTTTGCATTTGTCTAGGCCAAACTCCATGCATATGTCTTTTGAAAATGTGTGTGTGTTGTGTTTCATTAGCTCTCAAGATCTCTAATTTCTCGGTTAAAAACAAATCTTTTGGGTCCTGGACTTTCTTATATACTTTAGCTTCTTTCCATAGAATATTCACATCTGTCTCATATATTCTCTGCGCTAATGCTATTGCTAAGTTTCCTTTTCTAACATTATCCTTATGTTTATCTAATCTGTCATCAAAATTCCTCTTAGTCGCTCCTATATACACCTCTCTCTTGCCATCTCGTAAATTATTCACAGGTATCTTATACACGCCTGAGTTTAATCCTTCTTTCCTCTTCTCGTTCTCATTCCTCAATATATTGAAGACTGTAGGTGCCCTTTTATAAGTTGACCTCTTGTTAGTTTTCTTTAGGGCCCCCTGTTAAGAGTTTTATATTCATGCATCTTGTATGGATGCACGACTTTCCAAATCTAATGGAGAGCACTCGTTTGTTGCAGTTTGTGTTTGTCTTAGAACAGTGTTTCCCAAACTTTTGACATATGTGTACCCCTTCTATAATTTTGTAATGCTGAGTACCCCTCGTCAAAAAAATGGATGTATTTTAATAACATCAAATATACATTTATTTTTTCTTTTTTTGGTACATATACAAAATAATAATAAACAAAAAATAAAATTATTGTGTATTCCTAAATTAATATGTTTTTGTGTATGTGCAATAAAAATTTACGCTTCGATAAATATTTTAATTTTAAAAAATCGAGTGGCGCCTAGTCGGCATCCACGCGACTAGTTACGGTTTTGTTTTCGGAGTTCGCTATGGCTGCTTCTACAAGTCGTAAGCGTTTTCGCCAGTTATATGAAGACGAAATAGAAGATGCTAAGCACGGTGCAGTGCATATCCCCACCAAATTCCGGTGCAACGCGTACCCCCACCAAACTCTTCCCGTACCCCTGGGGGTACGCGTACCACACTTTGGGAAACACTGTCTTAGAAGATAGAGAACAGAAACAGCATCTTCTAAAAAAACACAAACTGCAACAAACAAGTGCTCTCCATTAAACTTGGAAAGTCGTATATCCATACCATATAAGATGCACGAATATAAAACTCTTAACAGGCCCTAAAGAAAACTAACAAGAGGTCAACTTATAAAAGGGCACCCACAGTCTTCAATATATTGAGGAATGAGAAAGAGAAGAGGAAAGAAGGATTAAACTCAGGCGTGTATAAGATACCTGTGGATAATTTACGAGTGTATATAGGAGCGACTAAGAGGAATTTTGAGGACAGATTAGATAAACATAAGGATAACATTAGAAAAGGAAACTTAGCAATGGCATTAGCGCAAAGGGTATACGAATTGGCCTACTAAATGTAAAGTGAAATATAAAAGTAGATCAGGTTGTCAAATTCAAGTAGTCCTTTAATTAAGAACATCTAAATGGTGAACTTTAGAACATTCCATTATATTTTAAAATTTTATATTTCAAAAATTGCATTTATTTCTAGATAATTATTAAAACTACATAGTTATTTAATTTGTGACTGCAGTATTTCAATATGGTAGTTTTCACTAAAAATCTTTAAATTTTAATCAGACATTTATGTTTGAATATCTGGAATAAGAAACTTCTAATTGATCCAATTAATAATATATATTACACAACATATTATTCAATGTATTACTTATCTGTACATTCAGTATAATAATAGATTGTTAAGTTTGAGTAAAGTTTATAAACAAGTTTTGTATATAAATAAATTTTATTTATAACTCTAGAGACACTTATGTAGGATTGTAATAAATTGGCAAAATCAATAATAAAGGTACAAGACATAGCATTAGCATTGCCATTATATTAGAGAGTCATATATCAATTTTTATTGTATTATTATAAATCAAGAAGCATCTATATATTAAAGATTGCAAATCTTATCTTTATAATTTTTCAGGTATTTGGTGCTGAACAAACTTGGTGGTGTGTTAATCAATGTATTAATATTTTGGGGAGTAGAAGTTACTTCAAAAATTACCCTTATGAAAGATTATTAAGAGATTCTCTTGCATGGAATATAGTTGAGGTTAACCTATTTTTAGTAGTTTATACTATTATTAGTACTATTTTTAGTAGTTTTTATACTATTTTCAGTATAAATTTTTTAAATGCCAATAGAATCTTGATAATTTATCATAATATAAGGGATTGAGGATATGATAAATTAAGCAAACAGATGAATAATAGAAATTTTGAAGATAGAATCTATTAAAAAAACAAAATCATATGAAATGATAACAGAATTTCTTAATATGTACTATGTAATCAGTCATGTACATTAAACATTGAAATATTATGAGAGTATCAAATAAAAAACATCCTATATATACAATCAAACTGATATTTTTGAAAACTGAATTATACCGCTGTTTAATAGATAGTGAAAATGTTAAATGTAGAAGGAAGCTATATCATTGGTTGAAAATATTTATGTACTAGAGTTTTTTATAACAGTTTGAATCCTTTGCATCTGCTCTTGTCAACTTATACAGATTCATATTTTTCAACTAGTTCTCGGATAAGCAGCAGTAAACAGTTTTCACAAAAACAAAAAATATTTTATTCAAGTAATATAACATTTTCAGTACTTCTATTACCCTCTTCAGTATATCAAGAACTATTAAACAATACTATTTATAATGCTATATATCTATTCTAGAATTAAATGGTTTGAATTACAAAATTATATTCAATAATAGAAAAAATTTTATAAATTTAAATTATAAAGAATTTACAGATCATTCATTACACATTATTTTGACTACAAAAATACTAAAATGACAATATATTTATTTTGACAGTTCTTAATTAAGTTTTACTTAATACCTAATTACGAAGGGGATTCAAATGAAAACCTTAAAAGTGCCATAGAATTGCGAAAAGTTGTACGATTTATTCGGTAGGTGGCAGTAGTGGTCCTTAAGGTTCACAAAGTGATCGGCAGGTGGCAGAATGATGCTGCAACGCCGGAGAAGGCAGCAGCGTCCACGACAAGATGGCTGCTTCGCTATTCACATGCACCGCGCTAGAACAGCAATCTGTAATGCATTTTTTGAATAGTGAAGGTGTGAAATCAATAGAAATTCATCGCAGAATGACAGCACAGTACGGTGATTCATTTGTGTCACTGCAGCAAGTGTACAAGTGATGTAGAAAGTTCAAAAGCGGCATAACGTGGGGCATCCAGTCACCATTATGTAGAATTCTTGTACATTGTTTCGGTTTTTTGTTAGTAGGAATTGATATACTTCACCCCTTAGACTTGGAGTCCAAAGATTTTTTCCAATGTAAAAGAGTGAAGGGATCATGAGGGTGTGTATATATATATATATATGTGTGTGTGTGTGTGTGTGTGTGTGTGTGTGTGTAAAGGGTGTTTCTTACCATCCATACCACACTTTTTTCTCGGAAACACGATGAGATAAGAAGTAGAACAAAAATTTTGATTACCAAAGTATATCTGAAGAATCAAATGGGCATGATAAAAAAATTTTGTGGGCCATCGGAACTAGGGGCACAAGGGGTCAACTATGAAATCTCCAATGGATGGAAATAGGGGCACAAGAGTCAACTTTGAAATCTCCAATGGAAACATATGCCTATTTTGGCATACTTGGCTAGTACTCTAAACAACTTTTGAAAGTTTTTTAATATCACCTATGGATTGTGAGATATCACAAAAAAAAATTCTGTATCATTTGTATTTTTTAGAACAAAGATCAATTTTCAGTACAGATTGTCCCTGACTTATAATGGGAAGTTATGTCTTGATAATCTCATCAAAAATAAAAATATTTGATTATAACTAGCCAATTAGCAGGACTTAATTTACTTACAGATAAGTTGCTTTTATAAAGTTCAAAGAAGCACTTTCAGAATTCTTATATTCCCTTTTCAGCTTTATCCTTTAAGCTGAAGAGGGAATATAAGAATTCCAAAAGTGCTTCTTTGAACTTTATAAAAGCAACTTATCTGTAAGTAAATTAAGTCCTGCTAATTCTTAGTTGAATTTAATTGAACTGCGAGACTTGGACAGTAAAAGTTAATAGTGAGCAATAAATTGTGAAAGCTAAAGTGGACTAAGAAGAACTGTGAGTTATTCTGAATTAAAGGAGCGAAAGTGGACTAAGAACAACTGTGAGTTAGTCTGAATTAAAGACATGAAAAGTGGACTAAGAAGAACTGTGAGTTATTCTGAATTAAAGACATAGTGGACTAAGAAAAACTGTGAGTTATTCTGAATTAAAGACATATATTGTGGACTAGGAAGAATGCGAGTTATTCTGAATAAAAGACACAGATTAGTGTTGTATGAGATAATTAATAGAGAGCGATAAATTGTGAAAGCGAAAGTGGACTAAGAACTGTGAATTATTGAGTGATAAATTGTGAAAGCAAAAGTGGACTAAGAAGAACTGAGTTATTCTGAAAAGACATAGATCAGTGTTGTTTGAGATAATTATCAGATTTTGTAATGGATTTTGTATTGAATTTAGTTATAGTGAAACCAGATTATTTTGTTTTGTGTGTAAATAACTATTTAAATATAAAAATTATATTTAACAGCACTATGGCAGGAAAAATATACATAATAATAAAAACACAGTAAACTTAGAAGCACTTTCGATTTAATATAGATAAATCCTCCTCAGCTACAACAAATATCAGAAGAACATAATGCGTTCTATACAATTCTTAGAACTTTCTTTCAAATCAATTGAGGAGGATTTATCTATATTGAATCGAAAGCACTTCTAAGTTTACTGTTTTTTTATTATTATGTATATTTTTCCTGCCATAGTGCTGTTAAATATAATTTTTATCTTATATTGGCAGTGTAATAGTAAAGTTATATTTGGTTATAAACTTGGCTTTCTCTTTCAAGTAGATATTTTGCATAAACCTTTTGCCATAACCATGTTTTAAGCCACAATGATAAATATGTTCTAGCTCTAACTTGTGGAGTACTTCGTTACTACAATGGATCAGGGCATTTGGAATTCTTATATTCCCTCTTCAGCTTTATCCATCAAAATTCATTCTGTTCTAATTCGTCAGGTACTGCCAATTGGGCTATTCAAGCAATAAAAAGAAGAATCTGAAAAAAGGCATTTGTGCACTCCATGGTGCACTTATAAAGTGCTGAAACAAGTTGGGAAACATTTGATTATAACTAGCCAATTAGCTGGACTTAATTTACTTACAGATAAGTTGCTTTTATAAAGTTCAAAGAAGCACTTTCAGAATTCTTATATTCCCTTTTCAGCTTTATCCTTTAAAATTAATTCTGTTCTAATTCGTTGTTGTTTAAATTTAAAATTGAATATGATTATAAAGATAAATAAAAGTTGGGAAACCCTTGTTCTTGAGTATGGCTCTGTGCTGAACTGTGATGGTGAAAAACTTGTCGCATCTATGGTTCAAATATACTACCCCTGAGTGGTAATCTGCATAATACTGCTCTTTGCTGCTTCAGTAGTGTTCCACAGGGTTATACACATGTACACAGATGCTCTCTGTTGGATTCTTCTCTTATTGCTTGAATAGCCCAATTGCTGGTACATGCGGTAGCATCTTTTTTGCATGATATCTCCCAATTCATAGATGATATTAAAAAACTTTCAAAACAAAAGTTGTTTGTTTTTTACAGTTTTATCCAATTATGCCAAAATCAGCATATGTTTCCATTAGAGATTTCAAAATTGATCCCTTGTGCTCCTACTTCTAATGGGACCACAAAGTTTTTATCATGCCCATTCGATACTTCAGATATACTTTGTTGATCAAAATTTTTTGCCTTACTTCCTATCTCATCATGTTTCCGAGAAAAAAGGGTGGTACAGGTGTAAGAAATACCCTGTATATACACATCCTCATGATTCCCCCACCCTTTGATCTATGATTCGTCATATATATTTTGAGGATATATGTATAGGTAGGCCTCGATTAGTGCGAATAATGGGTTCTGCAAATTTCTCACACTATTCGAATTCACACTATTCAAAGTATTAACTATATGTAAAATATGGTAATTAGTTCTTGCTTTGTGAGAGTCCAGCCATTAGCCAATCTCACGATGAATAACCACAATACTAACTGTTTAAGAAATATTTATTTTCATATTTTACATCGTTGTTCACCATCTAAATCAGGGCTGTCCAATAGGCGGCCCCCGGGCCGCATGCGGCCCGCGAGGCTTTCACAGTTTGTAATATAATATTGCTTTTTAATATTTTTTCACTTTTATTTATTACTTTTTTGAGAGAATAATAAAAAGAAACCTAAAATTGAATTATATTAACTCAATTAATTAATTTTTCCTTAATTATTAGTAATTATTTAATGATCAACAAGCTATCAATGACATATCACATTTTTATAAGACTTTCAATTACGTCAATTTTAGTTTTAGCTATTTCAGTTTAAATTGTTACTGTATATTAGTTATTTTTGGTTTCTAACACACATTTCAGTGATTGTGTAACCATTGTTGTGAGATTGTGTTTTAATTTTATTTTACTGTTTACTGTTATTTAATTTTATTTTTATTTTACTATGAGCTCGTTGCATTTTGAAATGAGTTAGAGAAAACGTAAAATAGAAAATGAAAATTAAGTATATTAGTAGCGGTGGGAAAATGACTTTTTCATAACAAATCACATGTTAACTGCTTGGTTTAACGAATGTTTTCCTGACTTTTGTGATTTTAGTCGGAAAGTATAAGTACTATCAACGTTTGATAGTACTTATTTGTGTGAAGGTGCATTTTCTAACATGAAAATTGTTAAGAATCGATTCAGAACCTGCCTTGGAGATTCTTCTTTTACGTATTCTGCAGATAACTAAACAGGAATGGATATAAATATCCAGCCCTTGTAAATGCTGCTGCCCGCCATCATTTATCACATTAAATAGATACATACATACCATTTTTGTTTATATGTTTATTAGATGCAATCTGGTAAATATAATTTTGTAATAAGGTTTGTTAATCTGGAAATAAAATTGGTTTCCAAAAAGCGTTATATTTATGCGTTCCGTTTGTTGAGACATTAGCGTATCAAGACCAAAGCCCCGCCCCCTTTTTTGTAACTGCGGCCCTCCATATTTCTACTAAATATGGCTGCGGCCCTCGGGCTTATTATAATTGGACAGCCCTGATCTAAATTAATAACTTACCAGGAATTGCATTCATATTTTACATCAATGTTCATGATCTAAATTAATAACTTACCAGGAATTGCATCTCATACCATCGTCAAACCAACCACCAAATCGAAACCAAAATAAAAATCAATTTTTATCAATTTTTAATCAATCAAAAATCTTTACCATAATAAAGCTGAATAATAGTAATGTTAAATAGCTAACAGCAAAAAACCCATCTTTCTGGTGTTTCACCCCTTCAAAGCCAAGTGACTGTTCTTGGACTGCTCCTCGTCTGGTTTTACTAACCAAAAATTAACATTAATTTGTTAATTGACATCATAAAAGGGGATGGAACTTTGTTATTAAGATTGGTCTATGCTTACAACTCGCATTAATCAAATATTTTCTCGCACTAAGTGAAAAATGGTATCATTTTTATAAGTCGCACTAATCGAATAGCATGTTATTTGAACTCGCACTAATCAAGGCCTACCTGTATATGTATATACACCCTCAAAATTTAAATATGAATATACAGTATAGGTATACTCAATATATACTTGTATTTAATCAAAGAATAATTGAAAAATTTAAATATAATTTTGTTTGGGATTTTTTTATTAATTTTATTTAAATATCTACAAATGTAAAATTGAAAATTCTTAATTTTTGTAAATAGCTTGCAGATTTCTTAACAAAAAGTTGCAGACCCACAGTTTGAGAAATATTGTTATATTTATATATATATTTGTTTATTTAAATATTACAATAACAAACAAATAATCAAATATAATGTATTTGATTATTTAAATATCAAATAAATGTTTTTATATAAAAATGTATAATTATATGCTACAACAAATTATTTTTCCTCAACTAATTAAAATAATGATTAATAAATATGAATAATTATCAAGATTCTTTTATAATAAAATAAATTAATTGATGATATGATTTTATATTTTTTTATAATACAGAAAGAATATAAGAGTTTATCATTAATAACAAAATAGTTTAGAATTTTTGTAAATTTATAGTTACTTTCTAAAATATTCCACTACAGGAAATTTTTGGTTAATTTATTGATCTTTTTTTATCTAGGATAAGATAATTTAGTTTTCATAGCATGAATTGATCTTATGTCTTAAAGTGTAATAAAACAGAAAACAAAATAGAGACAAAAATATAGCTAAGATATTAAATACCCATGGACAAATATAAAATTTTTCCCTATAAATTTTTTCTGTTTTATAAAACAGAAAAAATTCACTTAAAGATAAAATAATGCATACAAAGTTAAATAAACAAGATTTTAATTAAAACATGTATGCATGTTAATTTTATTATTTTAATATTTATTTTCTTAATTATTAATCTTGTCAACATTATTTTGTTTTAATATCTTAAATTTATCTTTTTTTTTTATTCTTTTTGCTTTGTATTGATGATAAGAAAATTAAAGTACTTTTATTAATTTTTATTATAATCAGTTTTCCTAATTTCTTTTATGAACTTATACTTTAATTCTATAGATGATTATATTAATTATAATTTCAGTTATTTTACAAAATCATATACTTTAATATATAACATTGTAAAAATTATTTTATTTTGATAATTTTCTTTTAGTCAGAGAAATGCATATTAAGTCAAAATTAAATGTATAAATATAAAAGTGAATCATCATCGTTATTTTGAAATTTATCAGTTTTCCACTCTAATTTTGATTCTGTTATATTGAATTCTTTTATATTTTTATAATTTATATTAAATTGACTTGAAGGTACTCATTATGTTTGAATGCAAAATAAAGGGCACAAATTAAATGATGATACAAACTAAACTAGTCTTAAATTGTACAAAGTAACAAAAAATTACATAAATAAACTGAAAAAAGCACAAGCACTGTCCATCTCTATATATAAAGACCATTATCAAGTATGATGAAGGAACAAAGTGAAATGCAAGTTGCAATCATGAAGGTGGGGAGAGGTTGTATACTAACAAATAGGAAATCAAGTGATTGGCAAGGGAGCTTTGGGGGAGCGAAAAGAGATTTTAGCAAAATAAACACCAATGCAAGAAAATTATGACAGAGGAATGGCTGGTAACAATAGGAAGAAAAGGAAGTGGACCTATTGCAGCAGTAATGTAAGGGGAGATGCAGTTGTAGGAGGGAGAGGGTAATAATGACTAATAAAAATTAGGATTAAAAGGGGAAGCATAGAATAAAATGAAAGGAGAATTGAAAAATAATAACAAAAAATGAGCTCCTCTATGTTACTGCTGCATTAAATTCAGTTCCTTCTCTTCCTCCTTTGCCATCCATTCCTCTGCCACAATTTTTTTTGCATCAGTATTTATTTTGGTACAATTCCTCCCATTCCTTAATTTCCCTTTCTGATCATTCTGATTACCTGTTCACTAATGTACATTACTCCCTTATCTTTATCACTGATGCTCACATTTATCTTCATTCCTTCACCATACTTAATAATAGTCTGTGTTGAGATGGAAAGTACTTGTATTTTTTCAATTTATTTATGTAAATTTTTGTTACCTTGCATGATTAAAGACTAATTTAGTTTGTATTGTTGTTTAATTTGCACTATTATTTTGCAGAATTTATAATTAATATTATTTTAGTAATAGTATAGGGTGGGGCACAAAATAATCTAGTATTTGATTTGTTAATAAAATTTTTATTTCAATCACAATATCAGAAACTAAAATACAAAAATAAAAATAAATGCATGAGGATTTACCCTGTGTGAATCAAGTGTTCAATATAACTATCATTACTTCTGGAAATTTCTTTGACATTAAATGTGAAATTTGTGATGTTTGATGGCATATGTCTTTGTTTAGCTCATTACAGGCTTGAATGATCAGTGCTCACAAACATTACATTTTTTGGAAACATCTTTTCTTTAAGGAATCCTCAAAGAAAGTAATAACATCAATTTAATACAGGATTATTCATGGACCAATTCTGTTCACACACAAATCTATTAGGAAAATAGTGTGAGATCACATGTAAGTGAAAACTGTTGTGCAGAAAGTCCAAAATAGCATTTGTTGTTTGCAGTCATCCTGCATGAACCATTGGGACAGTAATGGCAAATCTGTAGCAAGAAGATGAAGCACATTATTGCATAACATGTTTAAATCACATTCACTGTTCAGTCTCCTCAAAGAAAATTGGCCATATCAGTCCATGATTTTAGATAGTGACCACATTGATTTATTCTCAAAGCATGATTCACCTTCTCATGAATCACTTATAGATTATCTGATGCTCAAAAATGCATATTTCCTTTATTATCCAAGTGAAAATATGCCTCATTGGAAAACCAAACATTGTGTAACATTTCCTTTTGATTTTCAGTCCATTCAGGAAAATGCATTTTTTTATATTTGTTTTGAACTGTAAGTTTAGATAACACTATAATTTTATATGCATACAAATGCAAATCACTTTTCAAAATTCATTGCACAGGTGGAGTATGCATTTTGCCTGCTGGCCTTGCTTTAATCTCCAAGAGTGAATCATCATTATTTAACTGTTCATAAAGTTTATGTATTGTTTTGAAATAAGACACCCATGTTTGAAAATTGACACAAAATTATTTTTGTATGCTACAACACTGCTTATTTTCATAAAGAAGAAAACTGTTTTTGTGCATTGTTCTACAATTAATCTTCCTTTATCAGTCATTCTGAAAACTGGCTCATGCACAAGAACATAATGCACTAGTTCTCTGAAAAAGTGACAATTACTCTCCCAAATTACTGTCTGTTATCATGATGAAAACATCATTCATCATGTGGTTAGAAATTTGATACTAAATCAAATACTGGATAGTGTTTGACTTTCCTGGCCCTTTTTTTCATTTTTAGGATTTGGGATTGAAAAAAATAAATTTTTTGGGAATTTCTGGGACCTGAGATTTTTTTTGCCTTTTGTAGGTTTTATATTTGTTTATATTAAAAAAGACATCGTATCTTAATTTAACTTTTATTTTTAATAGTGTATTAATAAAAGAAGAATAAGATTGCAATATTAACATGTCTTTATTTTTATATTGAAAAACTTGAAAATATTTTAATTTAATAAAACATTTAATACTTAAGAAGCAATATTAAGGATAATAACAATAAATTTTCTTAAAATTTATTGTTATTAATTGTAATTAGCTGATTTTTCTATTATAATACAACATAGAAGAAATCATCAACTTTTGAATATTAAATTGCTAATCATAATTCACATTTTACTAAGGGATTTACCTGATCCAAATAATCCTAATCTAGCCAAACTTCCCCTAGCAGTTTTATTTTGAATTAACTGCCAAATTAATAATTAATTTTTAATTTATGCTGCAGTGCCACCATCTGTCGGATTAATAATTATTAATTTAAATTTAGGCTAAGAAGGTGGCACCATCTGTTAATTAATAATCGAACTATTAATTTTAATTAACTTTTTATTTAAATTAATAATTATTAATCTGACAAATAGTGCAAATTAAAAAAAATAATTATTAATTTGGCAGTTAATTCAAAAATAAAACCGCTAGGGGAAGTATGTCTAGATTAAGATTATTTAAATTGTTATATTAAGTATTAATTTTACATAAATTTTTTATGGATATGGTTCAAAGGTTGTAGTGATGTGATTTCAATCTAAAAGCTAGCAAAATGTTCTTGACTCATGCTTTTAGGTGTACAAATCTTGTCAAAAATTTAACATATCTGTGTAAAATTTTTAGAATGCATTTAAAATACAGTATGTGGGAATAGATTTTGTTTATCTCAATTTTATCAATTTCAACATATTTCAAATTTAATAAATATATTATTTTGGAATATTTTATATGTATTGTTGAGAATTTTTTCAACTCCCCTCATAATTTTACTGAGGCTGATTTTATGAATATATTATAAAATTACACTGAGAGTTGTAAATTCTAATGTAATTTTATCATACCATTTGATGAAAATATAATGATGTGAAAATTTTAGAATTTTATATTAATTAATTAATTTTGTGAAAGATCAACTTCAAGCACTATTAAGCAATCCAAAGTTACTTTGTAAAAACTTTTATTTTGAGAAACGTTTTTGGCATCTGTTAGCCATCTTCAACTCTTACAACAAAATTTAACTTAGAGAACAACTGACTGTTATAAAATTGTTAGCATTCTAGAACCAAAAATATATTCGAACCATTGAAAAATCTTATAAACTATAAATTTTCATTTATATTTACAATAATAAGCCTTAAAAATAAGTTCTAATACGTATAGCAATGTTATAGTCTCGCTAATGCTACCGACTCCCATTATGTTGCACTACTTCCTTCAAGGCAAACTTCCACGCATCTGAAATACTATTTGATTGTTTCTCATATATGACTCTTCCTTGATGGCTCTCCATGAAAATCTCTATTTCCTCCACTACAGTTAATTCATTTGCATTGTGTAGTTGCTTAATCACTGTAATGTTTTCCCATTCTACTTTAATGTTATAATCGTAGGCCCTCTTTGCTAAGGCTGTTGTTTGATTCCCTCTTTTTATATCTCTCTCATGCTTACTTATTCTATCCTTTAAGTTTCTAGCCATCACCCTGATGTACATTTCTTTTTGCCATTTGTCTATGTTTTCTAAAGATATTTGATATACTCCCATGTGCTCTTCTTTTTTGTACTCATCTTTCAAGTTTCTAAGCATGCTGAAGATTGTCTGCAGTCTTTTATAAGCAGGTTTCCTATCCTTTTTCTTCAATATCCTGTTTACTATCTTAAAGCCTCTTAGTGTGTCGGGTATTAACGCAAAACTTCTGTTTATTTGATTTTGGCGGTCTTGCGCACTGGTGCCTGCTTGTTCTCAATTGGCATTATGTTCTCTTTCCTGTTTTTTTGAGATCTCTTTGCAGATTTTATTTACTAGTCTTCTACTATACCCGTGTTTTGGAGCTATTTCTTCTAACTTTCTTAGTTCTTCTATGAATAGCTGGTCTGTGCTGCAATGCGATAAAACTCTAGCTACATAAGACCTTAAGGCTGCTTTCTTATGACTCCATTTGTCATTCAACCATTCTGGGATTATCACTGGAGACTTGATGGTTTTTGGTAAACTGATGTCTCTAAGGAATGGCCTCTTATTACTAACTGAATGTTTCATTCCTTCTCTTTCTGCTCCAACTAGAGGGTCAGGCCATAGCTAGGATCTGTGAAGGGTGCTTCTAGGTCTTCCATCTTATTCGTATATTCTTCCAGATCACAAAAATATTGTCAATGTACCTTAAATAAATGTAGACCTCTCTGATGATATTTTGTAAGTGAGTTTCTTTAAGGGACCTTAGTACTAACTCTGCTAGAATGCCCGCAAGAGGGCTTCTGATGGGGACTCCTCTGGACTGTTTGTAAAACTTTCCTTTGAATCTGAAATAAGAGTTATAGCATAAAAGAGTAGCTAAATCTCTACAAAGGCTTGGGTTAGCAGAATCACCTGGAAGGTTGGTCAATAAAAATTTGTACAAGCATATACACATTGGTGCAATGTTGAGTGAAGCATAGAGTTTCTCGAAGTCGAACCTTGCCAAAGATCTCATTCCCTACTAGTTGTACATTTTTAAACTTTTGTATGAAGTCAACTGAAGAGTTAACTATATAAGGATAATTCTTAATCATAGAGTTTATCCATTCTGCTGTGGCTCTTTCTAGATTCTATAACGGGGATCTGCATTTTTCTACTATCAGCCTGAACATTAACAGTGTCTTATGTGTTTTTGCATAGGCAAAAAGCCTCGGGCAGGCTGGATTAGAAATTTTCTTCACTTTCAGAAAATCAGGTATGTTCTTATTCTTCAGCAACTTAACCCATTTCCTTTCTCGTGCTTCTGTAGGATCTTTATCTAGTTCTTCCGCTTCTGACTGTCATGTACAGTGGATGATCAGTTAACAAACAGTTCGAATTACGAACAAATAGGATAACAAACACTTCACAAAACAAACTGTGGAACCTGTAGAATGGCAGGTTGGCTGGATGGCCGCCTAGTAAAGCTGTGGTTTATCATCCTGGAGGATCCGAGTCCCACTTCTTTTTTTCAGGAGGGGATGGGCCTGGCCCGTTGAACCTCATTCTTCAGCCATCCAGTTGACTCCATCATAGGTGTTGGCCAGCCTATGATGATCTTTATAAGTAGCTCTGGACAAAAATATCCCATGAGGATATGGTGGCTTAACTAACCTAACAGAATGACAGGCTTAGGCCTGCGGCATTCATGGATGTATGGGTAAGGATGAGAGAACAGTAGTTTTTCCAATTAAAATGAACTCAGAGACAACTTAAAACAAATCAACTAATTTTACTTAGAGCTGTAAGTATAGTAAAATTGTTACTAATGAACAGGAGTTATAGCAGACAATAACAAATCAAAGATTTATTAAAGAAAGTAAGAGACAGCGATTTTACAACATTTTGGTCTTAGAATGCACCCATACCAGGATGAAGTCAATAGGGTTGGGATCTCTATAATGACAATACTATTAATCACTTCCGAAAAATCCTGAAGAATAGAGAAAAGCAGTCAACATTGACAGATTCTTTAACAGAAAATAAATATTATAGATTAAAATGCAAGACTATGTATGTATATATTATGGTTATTATATATTGTATATATAAATGTAGTAAGAAATTATATAATTATTTATTTTTTGGGGGTCTCAGAATGAATCAACATATAACAAACTGAGCACTAAAAGAATAGAGAAAAGCAGTCAACATTGACAGATTCTTTAACAGAAAATAAATATTATAGATTAAAATGCAAGACTATGTATGTATATATTATGGTTATTATATATTGTATATATAAATGTAGTAAGAAATTATATAATTATTTATTTTTTGGGGGTCTCAGAATGAATCAACATATAACAAACTGAGCACTAATATGCAGTAGAGAACAATCATTTATTTTACAAAAAGGTCACAAACGTTTTCGGCTTCACGCCATTTTCAAGCGACCATTTCGAATCACCACAGAACAGAACACAATAACGAAATGTACAAGCGTCACCATGGTTACAA